>PVKP010023968.1:0-35601 GCA_004027715.1 Plecturocebus donacophilus | reverse complement strand
GTGATGATGGTGTTAATGGTGATGATATCATGGTGATGATGGTGTTAATGGTGTTAATGGTGATGATATGATGATTTTATAATAATTGATGATGATGGTGATACTTCTGGTGCTGATAATATTAAATTGTACAAAGTTTCTCTGAAATGAAATGTGGTGCTGCCTTAGATCACTGGGCAAAAAGAAGGTCTCTCAGGACATGTTTCTGCTGTGGCTTGTGCCATTCAAGTCCTTGAGAGGCTTTCTAATAAGAAAGGTAAGTTAGTTGAATGTGTTTTACGGAAATGCACCATTTAATTGTCCCTCACATAATGCAAGATCAGGAAATCTAGAAGTAGACAATCACGTTGTAACTTTTTGTAAATTGTTCAATCATAATATTCAACACTGCTACACCATTGATTATATTAATGAGCATCAAAAAAATCCTTAAATGATAATGTAGCCAACTTACACAAAATAAACTTAAGATTACTGTTTTGGTCAAAGAATTTTCTTGGATCCAGAGAGGAAGATGAGGAAAAGAAAAACGTTTTATTCTATTGTACTATATTAAATAGGTTTTATTGTTTTTCTTTTATAAAAAAATATATAAGTGAGTATTCTCTCAAATCTTAGATTTTTCACCCTGGCCTTTCATTGTTACTGGATTGGCTCTTGTTTTGGTTCTGTTTTTAACTAGTAAAAGATCAGACAAAATAAAGGGAAGAAAAGACAATTATCTAAAAATGCAACATGTATGATTGCACATTCTAGAAATAAGTTTGGTGTCTACATGTGAGGTAAGCATCTGGAGCTGTCAAACCATGGTGAGACATTACAGACTCGTCCCCTTCCCGTTACAGACTTGACTTCCCATCCCATGCTCCTGGAGATCTGGTCTGTGATAAGATTTCAGGAAAGATGATATTGTCATTTCTTTCTGAGTATCTATAGGTGATTCACTAAACCAGATCCGACTGGGAAGTCCTCCAGTGCTACGTAGTGTACACTGGCTGAATAAATGAATGAATATATAAAAGAACAAATGAAGCCATCTCAGAGATGTCCTCAATTTGGAGAGATCCTTGAAATGAATCCTCCCTATGAAGGAACTTGGAAGAGTCATAGTCTCATTCCCCAAGGTCTGGCTCAGACTTTGAAAGAAGGGACACCTGACCTCAAGTGATGTGCCCACCTCGCCCTCCCAAAGTGACCCTGTCTCTACTAAAAACACAAAAATTAGCCAGGTGTGGTGGCACGTACCTATAATCCCAGCTACTCGGGAGGCTGAGGCACGAGAATCGCTTGAACCTGGGAGGCAGAGGTTGCAGTGAGTGGAGATTGAGCCACTGCACTCCAGACTGGTTGACAGAGTGAGGTTCTGTCTCAAAAAAACAAAACAAAAAAATGAAGGTACAAAGAAGAATATTTATTCATTCTGTACACTTGGCCAGAGATGTTTTTGACTGAAATTCATTGGTTAATTGACAGTGCTTACTGGATTGTATTGTGATAATAGCTCACATAAGTTTGTATAAGACACTCAACATGATTATGTATCTGTTCAATGAAATGATTCCACCAGAGGTTCTCAAAGTGTATTGGAGGACCCTGGGGACACCCAGCACCTTTCTTAGGTGATCTAGAAAGTCAAAACTATTTTCATAATAGTATCAAGATGTTATTTGCCTTTTGTACTTTTATTCTCTCATGAGTATGAAAAATTAATTAATTTGGTTTCAGAGTGCACATTACAACTAGCCTTGTCAGGTTTTGATACAGTATCAAATAAAAATATCTGCAGTTATCTGATAAAGCAATTAAAATATCCCCCTTTTCCAACTACATATTCTTGTGGGGCTAGATTTCTTTTATATACTTAAACCAACGATAATATATTGCAAGAAATTGAAGGCAAAAGCAGATGTTGGAATCTGGCTGTTTTCTATTGTTTTCCTTCTTCTATTAAAGTCAAGGTTACTAAGCTTTGCAGAAATCTAAAACAATGCCACTCTCCTCACTAAATTTTTTTGAGTGCTTTTTTGCATAAAATATACTAATCATAATAAGAGATAATAGATTCTCATAATGAATAAATATTCAACTTTTTAAATTTTAATTTTATTGTAAATATACAAGAATTTACAATAATATAATAAATAATATATTTATAATAGTAAAATTATATATATTTACTATAACAGATAATATATAGAGAAACACATACACACATACACATATATATGCACGTGTATATATTTATCCCATATAAACAAAAGCTCTTTAGGGTCCTCAATAGCTTCTAAAGGTGCAAAGGGTTTCTGAGACCAACATGTTTGAAAGCCACTGAATTATCTTAACAGCTCTTAGGTCTGAAAGTTAATGGTTATAAAAAATGCCCAATACTTGCTATTTCTATAAGAAATAAAAGTGATCGTTCTCACCATCAACACTGTCTACAACACTATTAGGGAGACAAAGCTTATCTACATCAAGATGTTGAATTTGCCACTTTCTTAGTTCTTTCTTGATTCCACAACAAAGTACCATTAACAAAGTACCATTAACATTACCATTGTTGACTTATAAACAAGAGAAAGTTATTTCTCATGGTTCTGGAGGCTTGGACGTCCAAGATCAAAGTGCCAACAGATTCAGCATCTGGTGAGGGCCCATTCCTCACAGATGGTCAGCTTGCTGTATTTACACTTGGTGGATGGGGCCAGAGGTCTCCTACTGGGGTTTCCTTGATAAGATTGTTAATCCCATTCAGGAGGTAATGCTCATGACCTAACCACCTTCCGAAGGTCGTGCCTCCTAACACCATGAAATTGAAGGTTAGGATTCTGGGGTAGGGATTTTGGATGGACACACGCATTCAGACCATAGTGACAGCCTATAATCAAGTTCTAAATTGTGTAGTTCAAACTAGGGGAACCGTCAGGAGGTGGTTTTGGAGAAAGTGGCTTCTGCATTTGCCTCATTGATTTTCCCTGAGATGACATGTGGTCTGCTCTGAATGAGGTTTGTTCCACAAAATGCTGCTGTACTTTATTCAGAAACTTTCTATTAAAACCAATTTTTATCTCAATAACCTAATTTTTAATCTCACAAAACTGGACCTGTTGACTTTGAATCACCTATATTAAAACGTTGTAAATTGCCTTGTTTGCTGATTGTTTTAACGTAAGATCCTGTTATCTTACTAGACTACGTAAATTTGCAGATAAAAAGGAAAGTCTTAGATTGGTCAGACTGGGGTTGAAAATGGACTCAATCACTTCTATCTATTAATGAAAGGAGTCTGAGTAAGTCTCCCTAAGTATATGAGTTTTTCTTTTCAATCTGTAATATCAGGATGTTACCTGTCATTTTTAAGTCCCTGTGATATCCCATGGGATCTAAAAGACAATTTGTATAATTCATTAATTTTCTTCTCAAAACAACATGTTGAGATAACATCATAATTCTCATTCTCTACAAATGGGGAAACTGGAGATCAAAGAATTAAATAACGGTTGAAACCACACAATTGGTAAGTGGAAAGGAGTTCCACTTAAATTGAAGTTAGAACTTCAATCTCCTCTGATACTAAAGCTAGTGATTATTTTCCTATGATTTCAATGGTCAACTCTTAAGAGTTCTTGCAATAACTGAGTAAAGTGAAGCCTGTGATAGCACAGTGCAATGTCAGGTACATAGTCAGTGGCCACTCAGCCTTAGTTTCCCTTGTCCTGCCTTTCTCTTGGGTCACATTGCTTTGTAGAGCTGTATTGTACCATCTTAGTGGGTTTAGCCACACAGAGCCCATGAGAACAAGCTTTGCACTTAGATGTGCTGTCCATGTATTTGACAATTGATTTGCTGTCCTGGCTTTGCTATTACCTATCCTTCTGATGATGGACAAGTTCCTCAGCTTCTCTGGGCTTTGATTTCTTTCTGTAAAAGTATGAATTTGGCAAGATGACCATAAGATCTATAGGTTTTCTACCTGATAAATCTGTACTATTTCTCAGATTTTATGACAAGCTTAGGAGTTCCCCCAAATACTGAAATTTTACTATTTGAACATTTTCTTTCAATCCCAGAGATACAAATTGGAAATCTACATTTCCATTAAGGAAATGTGATGTATAAGAAAAATAGCAAAGTATATCTGCTGTATACTGTAATTCTTAGGTATAAAATTCATACTGTAAAATGACTTTCTTCATCTAGTGTCAAGCCCTAAATAATGGGAAATAATGCAAAGGAAATACATTTCCTGTTAGTGAATAGAAAGGCTGACTGACCCCGAACCCACCGTGTGGGTATATTTAAACTAAGACCTTCATTTCATTCTTCTTATGACTCTGATTCTCATTTTCCCTTAGAGTTAAAGGAGGAGAACTAAGTTTAATATGTGGAAAGAGTAACATGCCTTGGTTCTTACACTGATAGTTTTCCATATTCACTATGTTGTATAATCATTCAGCATATTTAATCATGTGGTTATTGAGTTAAAAATGAAGTGTTGCCGTCCAATTTTGCAGGATGTGCTATTATTGTTAATCTGATTATGCCAGGTTGCTATGCATAAACAATGGCTTACATCAATTTAGAAAATATGATCATTACTATTTATGAGCTGATAATACAGAAAAAATCATTTGGAATAGATACAAGGAAAAATAATCGTTTTCCTAAAGAAAAGCAAAACAAAATGTGTCATTGGCAGAGTAACAACTTCAAGTCATAGAATCTAGAAGCTGGTTCGGGTCTGAGAAGCCATGGGCTCCAGTTCAGCAAGACCGGAATGTGAAGGGGGGTGTCCAGGTGCTCTGTCCCCTGAGGATGCTCAGGTTTAAGGCTAAAATGGCCAATCTGTTCAGGTTCAGAAGAATATGTGTCTTTTTTCCTAACAAAGGAAGTAGCTAAGACCTGCCTTTAATGGGGCAAAGGGCGTACTAAGATATCAAAAGGGCAAGTCAGGTCATGAGTAGGTTGTTTATTACCTACCAGACTCATTAGCAGTAGCTTCTGCAGAAGAGGGGGTGACTTTTCCTCTGAAAACAAGAATACAAGTGCCTGGTCTCTGGGTGTACCTATGGGGAAATTCTGCCCCACTTCTGGGGCTCAGCCTAATTCCAAAGCACACAGTCCTAAGAACGGGGCTTTTCACCCCCCAACACCTGTGACTGCCCCCTTCACCTCTTGCAACACTGCCCCCATCTGCATGGGTCAGCTCTCCTTTTCTCAAAAACCTCACTTCTAAAAGCAAGGGTGTTTATTAAATTAAGTGAAAAAGAGATACTGCAACAATAATAAGCTGTGATCCAAGACTGGGTTGATGTTCCACATCACAAGCACTTTCACTGGAAGTTTCCAGGCTCCCAGGATGTCTGCTTCTGTTAATCCCACTCAGAAGATGTCGTGCCTCCATTAATCGGAGAGAAGACAGTGCAAAATTCTAAGCTCTAGAAATAGTCTATGTAAATTGACTATTGTCCACTTATTTTGTCTCTACTAAGTTTAAATATTCAGTGACACCACATTTATGTATCAATTCAATCAGACAGGTACCAGGGGTGTCTCTTTTGGGGCTTAGCAAACCCAGAGGGGACAAAAATGGCGGTACCTCTGCTGGTTCTCCTTGCAAACACAAACATTGTTGTAAACAAGAGGAGCTGTTGAAATCAGTGGTGGGCAGGTGTTGAGTTCCAGTATGATTTGCTATTTTCCATCGTACAGAGCGAGGACAACCAGAACTACAGACAGAGGCCAGCAGTGGTAAGGAGGACTGAAGAGAAGTGTCAGCCTGGACAGGAGGCCCTTATCAGTTTTTAAACAGCACAATTCCCTCCATCTTACCTTTGGCACTGCAGATAACTCCATCAGGCTGTTCTGTTTGCAAAGAGTGCACCTATCCAGTGGGACCAGCAAGCAGCATGTGGCCATACTGTGACAATCATCAAAAGAAAGTGTGCGCCTTCCCTGGCAGCGATAAGGGGGTCACAGAGAAAGCCTGAGGGTCAAAGCTAGATGCACGGCATCAGGCTGCCACTGTCATACAGGGACACACACATTCTTGTCTCCAATGTTGGATCAGAAAGTGAAATCAACATACCCGAAGGAAAAGGATCCAATGGAGGAAGACGGTATTATTGGAGGAGGCCTTGCAATACCTTTATCTGCAGAGTTCCTGCCTTACGGGAAGACGTTGCCTTACAGAAAGATTGATTTATGAGATGCTTTGGAGAAAGTCTGTAAGCAAAACTCTTAGCTTATGTGCATAGATAACTATAGCCAGCTTCCTGGTTTCAAGGAAAAAGTTCTCAAAACTCTCCCTACATTTGCATCCTGAAATAATCTATATCTCTGCCTCTCTGGATGGACAATTAGCTTCTTGAGAACAACTACCCTGACATGTTCACTCTCAAACCCCTGGCTGCTCACACGTGCCTTGATCTGAACTGAGCTTCTGCCTAAGTGTCTGTATCTTCTGCTAAAATAGGCCTGCCTGCTCCATCCATTTCTAACAGGACTCTTTCCTAATATTTGCTTTTAATTAAATGGAATATTCATCAAAGTGAAAAACATGCTTCACTTAGTACATTACCTCAGACTACAGAGAACACACCTCTGTTACTTCTTATGGTCCTTTTGGGACAGCCGTGAATTTAGTTTCATAGACTTTATTAGCATAATTGAAAAAGACATTAATCCAGGGGGAAGCATTTTGTACACCGCCTGGGTGGAAATTATATGAAGGTGGTACTATCAGTAGTGTACTTACTACTAAAATTTCACCTGAAGAGTCATTGCAAAGCACTCAGGCAAATTTTCTTTTTCTCATTTGGAATTCAATTTTCAAAATTGGGGGCTATCAAGAATTTCACTGAATGAGGTTCATTTTAAAAATCGCATTATGAGAGGGCAGTGTAAGGGACTCCATTAGCGCTGGGAGTGTTGAGGGCACCATAAATGAATGAGGTCATCAAAGTCCTTAGACCATGGGGACCTTGAGAGAGCCCGAGGTGGCTGCTATGGAGGTGGAGACATGGTCATGACAAGGACTGACCCCCAGCCCAGAGGACAACGGGCTGGTGCGTGCTCTCATGCTGTGTCCAGCCTCCTTGAATCTCAATCCTTTGCTCACCCCCACAGCCAATCCTGAAATTCATCCTGTCTGCACATCTGTGGAGTTTCCTGTTGCATGGAGTTCCTTGCAAAAATCTACTTCCCAAGACAGTTTTCCCCAACCCAGAATGACGGTGGGAATCACACAGTATCGTGAAAAGTCGCCCATGTCATTTTGTTCCCACCGGACTCCCTTTTAACACTTCCCTCACAGTTTATTCTGGATATATTTAAACTAATTTCCTAGAGCATAGAAGAATCTAATGGATGTGTGGACACCATGAATACAGCTGCTGCTCAGTGCCTATACTCACTTCTGTCCTCAGGAATTGATTTGTGTGCAGTCAGTTTGAAATTCCCAATAATGTAGAGAGCAGCCTCTTTGTCTCAGCGTCTGTCCTGCTAACTGTGAATCCTGACACTATGGTGAAGGAGGCAGAACAGGAAAGGAACAGCTCCCGGCACAAGAGACAGAAAGAGCTTCACATGGAGGATCAGGACCAGAGGCACACATCCCCTAAAGATCACGGAAATAATGACAAAATACAGCTTGCATGACAGCCAGCTCCCCTAGCAAGGCATTTATTCTGTGCAACAAGGCACGCTTAGTGTCACCATTACGATCATCATTAGCTTTAAAATTGTCAAGGGGCAATCACCCACATTTTGGGGGGTTACACTTTTTATACTGAAGCAAAATATAGTCTTATGGATGGATTATTATCTGTGTAACAATGCACCTCATTCTGCAAGATGACCAAACAGGAAAGAAAACGATTCACGTTCTGTTGATTACTTGATGGTGTCCAGTTTCCTTACTAGGCAGCATATTTTAAACTACAATTTCAAAGTCAAGTGTGTGCATTAGTTGTTTCTTTAAGTACAAAGAGATGAGAAAAAAAATGGTTTATTCCTTAGAATGAGCTTCCTTGAGGTGTAGCCAGCACGTTATAGTCAGATTAGCACAAGCGAAGAAACAATTATAGCAGCACCAACAATGAGGAGAAAAATTGGACTCCAATTGAAACAATTCTAGGCCTCTCACTATAAATGCTATCAACATTTTGTGTGAGATAAATGCAGAGTGTGAAAGCAATCATTCATACAGATAATCCTTGTGTCAGATGCGTGTCCCGGCCTGAACTGCACCTGCCATGCCTTTTCATAAAGCCAGGAAGCCAGACAGCAGTGTCTTGTTGAGGGTTGGCTTTACCGTGTAGAACTGTGAGCCCTGCACCAGCGTCAGGTGGTGCTTCTGTTATTTGCTCTCTTACTGATTTAGGGGATTCCTGAGAAATCGAGGTCCTCAACAGAAAACGCGTGGGTCAGAGTCGATTCATCTCCAGTGCCCTTTGCTGCTGTGGAAATCTGCAGCCCTATCTCTGTTCCTTCTTTTATCCAAGCCTTCTCATTGCACAATGGAAACCATATTGCCGCATTGTAAGTTCTGAACAGCGTTTTGATTGGGATTCTATAGTTCCTCAGTCATACCACTTTTCTCATCATGGGAATACCAATAAAATTATTACAAATGCAAATACAACCCCCAGTTTTCCTACAATAGAATATGTGAGCCATTTCAGACTGGAGCTGATCTGTGTGCAGGTCAGCTGATTCTAAGAGCTCGGATCCGTGCACTCACCCCTGCCTGTCGACACGGCCATGGACTGCGCTAGCATGCTGTCCAGGTTGGTCCTTCACCTCTTGGCAACCAGAAGTGTTACACCTGAATTTCAGCATTTGCTGAATGGAGATGCCTCCATACACTTTAGGAGATGTAATTCTTCTGTAAGTTAGATTTAGATATGCAAAGTAAGTTTTTTTTTTTGTTCTTTGACACTAGTTACCAAAATCTGCAAGTTTGTCTATTTTTAGTGTACCTTCTTTTAAAAGCATTGCAGTGCCTACGTGTATTAGGCTCCAGACCTGCCTCTGAGAGGTCTTCAATATAATTGTAGATCTAGGGAGTTCTGAAGACACTGTTTCTCTTGTGTTTCACAATGAAATGTCGGGAATAGTTGTTTGAAAATGAAGTGGAACCTTCTTTGAAACATGTAGCCCTTCACCTCCGTCACTCCTCCAGGCTCTGTCATAATCACAGGCCGAGAGCTCCATTTCTGGCTGATGGGATCCTGGTGCAGTTGGCACAGGCTGCCCCCATGCTTCCGGACCCTCGGCCGTCCTTGCACACCTGCTGCAAATGGGTAGTAACCTTAGCAGTGTGCAGTGTGCTGAAACCCTCCCCAGCAAGAGTCCTTCCACGCATTGTGAGCCATGCTGAGTATCAGGCAGCTGCACAGCTCCTCTCCACCCTCAAGTGAGGGACTCTTTGGGGGACAGATGTCGCTCAGCCACTGCAAAATAAAAAGCCAGACCCTCTGTATAACGAAATTAAATGGCCACTTTGTTTCATTAAGAGGCCGTCTGTTCTGTGGACCTGGGAGGGAGAGACAAGGAGCATTTTTGACCAACAACTTAGAACTCCAGGGTAAGTTGAGAGGAGCCCTCACTCCAAGCTGCGTAAAGTACAGCAGTGAAATACCATGGCCAGCCACCACTGTGCTGACTAGGTAAAAAAAAAAATCTAACTTGGAACGCTTTGACTGAGGAACAGTTTTCACACTCCAGAGCATTCTAAATGACTTTCATTTGCTGTTGGTTCAGATGCCCTCTTGGAAGAATTTGCTTGCTGCTTTGTTTCATAAGCAGCTTCAAGGAAACTCAGGCAGGAACCATGGAACTCCAGCTGCTGCCGTAGACGCATCTTGACTGATGGAGATATATAAGCATGTACACCAGATCTGTCATGAATTGAGCTCATAGGTCTGTTCCCTCAAATGAAAAATACATGCAAATAAAAACATTTGGCTATAGGTGGTGCAACTTTCAACAGTTATTCTACAATTTGTGCATTCAAATATGTGTTTTCACTTTGCACAGGGTGGCCTATGGAGTTTTATACTTGCTCTAGTAATGTTGCTGTAACTGAAACATGTTGGAACTGTTTTAACATTTAATATGTTAAATATTAATATTTAATATCTTTACCCCATTAAACCACAATCCTTTAAGGAAAGATGCATGTGCATGCTTGTGTGTGTGTATGTTTGTGTGCAGTTGCATGTGTGCAAGTTGGGATGCCTGTGTGTGTTTGGTGTGGGTATGTACATGGGCGTGTGTATGTGTGTATATGTATGTGTGCAGTTGCCTGTGTATGTGTGTGAATGCATATGTGCATTGTGTGTATATGTACGGGCATGTCTGTGTACATATGTGTGTGCAGTGGATGTATATGGGGATGCCTGTGTGTGTAGTGTGTGTATGTGTATGGGCATGTGTGTATATATGTGAGTGTGCAGTTTGTGTGTGATGCATATGTGTGTTTGGTGTGTGCTTGTATGTGTATGGATGTGTGAGTATGTGTGTATGTGCATAATGTTATATGTGTGTGTGGCATGCATGTTGAGTGCCTGTGGGGATGTGTGTATGTATGTGAAGAACAATCATTTGGAGACAAGTATGGTGAACGCTGTAGTTTATCCATCTACTTAGTTTTGTATAGGGTTAAATAGTGATTATAAAATTTTGTGATTGATTTTCTTAAGTGGTCCAAAGACTGATTCTGGCCAGTATATTCTAGGACTACCTTTGCTGGTGGTATCATGGGGATAAGAGTGTGGCTTTCTGAGAGAATGCCTTGGAAGCGTGTCATTTGCGGGGACATAAGCATCTCAATACAGCAATCTGCTGAGTAGTGCACCATGCCTGTGGGTTTTTCAAAAGTCTTCGTGTTGGCATGACCTTTCTTCCTGTAGTACTGATGGTCATTACATTCATGTTGCAGATCACATCCCATTAGTTTGATTATTGATCTAAATCTTGGAAAAGGATGGTGATATATTCCCCAAAGATGGGGAAGGTACTGAGTGGAAACCTAACTTAATCATGCTGGGCATGACATTAAAAATGTCTTGGCAATTCCCATGATTTTGTCTAACTCTCGGTCTTTTTTTTTCCCTCGTGGATTTAGCTCTAAATCAAAAACCCACACACAGTTACTGCACAGCAGATGACCCTTCCCAGAATTCCAAAATCTCTGGAGTAGATTGTGTTTTTTATCCTTTGAGATAAATCAGCATATGACAGCGTGGTTTTGAATTACAAAGATGATATCCTATTCAGAGCTTATAAGGATATAATTTGAAGTAAACATTGAGAGTAAGCAGCAGGACATTTTGAAAGAAAAGTTCCAGTTAACCTAGATAACAGTCAAACAATTGTTTATCTGGCATAACTGCATTTAGACGGGCCAATAGTAGGAGAAGTCACTCTGAAATTTGTGAAAGTGTAATTTAATTAATTACAAAGTAGATTTAATTAATAATAGTAATGAGTTTATTACCACTCTATAACAACATATTTGCAGGCTAAAACACCACTCCTAGGAAAATCACAGTGTTGATATATTTCTATTTTCTTACATTTTCTTCTACCAATAATGCAACATAAGAATCAATCTTAACAGGACTGTCATTACTGCAAGCAACATATTTAACATTTTTAACTGTTATTATTAATTTTTAAAAGGTTTCTATTACAGAGTTCTTGAGTGTTGGACCTAAAGTACAAATGCCAATTGTAAAACTGTTCCTTTGGGCTTCACAAAGATTTGAGGTAGGTGCTCAGGGAGTGACTCTCCCTGGGAAACTCCTCTCTTAGGGTACACTCTGACTCCCAAGGCTGTTGGTAGCAGGGGTGCAGGAGCACAGGGCTTTCCAGGCAGCAGATCTCAGCTCGTACCCAAGCTCCCCACTCACTGCACCTGCAGGCTCCCCCTTCCATCTTCACTTCATTTGGGGAACAGCTGCAAAATGCTGGCATTTGTAGGGATTGGGGGCAATGTATCCAGCAAAGAGCTTGGTCTTACTAGAGTTGTTTAATAAATGATGGTCACAAATATGACGATTAACAATTAATTAGCTACTAATTCAATTTACACTTGGACTTAATTAATAATGTAATGAGGGGGTTTATTACCACTCTAATAACATATTTGGAAGCTAAAACACCACTTCTAGGAAAATCAGTGTTGACATATTTCTGTTTTCTTACGTTTTCTCCTACCAATAATGCAATGTAAGAATCAACCTTAATAGGTCACTCACTTTGTGCCAAGCTCTGCTCTAAGCAGTCTGAAAATATTAACATATGTGATTATCATAGCCTTCCCACGAGGTAACCATTGTTATTCTACTCTGAATAACACTGAAGTAGATTAAGAAACTTGACTAAAGCTAGCAAGTGGCAGAGACGTATAACTGATAAGTAACAAGAACATAGTTTTATTTTATTTTATTTTTTTTTGGAGATGAGCCTTGCTCTGTTGCCCAGGCTGGAGTGCAGTGGCACAATCTCAGCTCACTATAACCTCTACCTCCCAGGTTCAAGCAATTCTCCTGCCTCAGCCTCCCGAGTAGCTGGGATTACAGGTGTGCACCACCATGCCTGGCTAATTTTAGTATTTTTAGTGGAGATGGGGTTTCACCATGTTGGCCAGGCTGGTCTTGAATTCCTGACCTCAAGTGATCTGCCGGCCTTGGCCTCCCAAAGTGCTAGGATTACAGGCATAAGCCACTGCACCCAGCCTAAGAACACAATTTTAAATGCCGGGATTTATACCTCTAAAGAAGATGGGTGCACCCTCTCCAAGGCTCAGGATGCAGTGGACCCTCCCTTGTCTGTGACTGTGTCTTCCTAGAAATTGCCTTCAGAATCACTGATGAGCACACTCCTCTGTTTCCTATCTCTGTTGTCACAACTGGTTTATAAGCACAAACAGTATTATACAGCTTAACACCAGCATTGTTTGTTGCAAATTTACATAACTCATGACTAATCTTTTAAAAATTAAATATAGTGACAAAGTACAAAGATTTACCACCATTGACTACGTAAGAGAAGCCACTAGGAGACCTTAGGATATTGCTCAGTGGTATTTCAGATGCATTTTGTATCCTAGTATAAGCTCTCTGGTGTGCAATTTTGTGCCATTTGGATAGGACCTACTTTGCAAGGGGCTGCACAGATGGATTTTAGCACGGGGACTTTATTTATACTAGTAGCCTCTTTTTTATGGTCACACCACATATTTAGAATTTGAACTTTCTCTGATGCAGTAGACCGCATCTTGTTACCTGAGAAAAATACAAACCACCCTCATCTTGGCCTGAAAAGAGCGTCTCCCAGATGCTCAGCATGCAGTACAGGGAAGCAGATGATGTAGTATGGGGGTTTGGAGCCAAAAGCCGATTCGAGACATGAGTCTTTGTGACTCTAACTTAGTGACTCCAACTTAGTGTAGGTCTTGGTGACGCTAACTTAGTGTTAGGGGGTAGGGACAGGGCTGGCACGGTGCCTGAAGTGTTCTAAGCATCTATAAGTCTATTCTTTTCTTCCCTCTATAGTCCATTCTCTCCGTGGCCCCATAGAGGAGGCTCCAGTCTGTTGTTTCCATTGACAGTGGCAGCCTTAGCCAGGCAGTAGTGTCCTTGTTGTGTAATTCAATAGCCTGCATTCTGGGACATGCTTCTCAGGCGGCCTCTGCATACACGTGCCCTTCGTCGCCTACATAAGGCTTTCTTAGACAATGCATTGGTAACCACGCAGAGGCAGCCGCACCTGCTGTGGTGATTGGCATCCTGTATAATTTTAGGACCTCCGTTTGTTCCCTACGCCCCTCAGGAGAGTGCAGCACTCCCGGAGAAGGATGTGCCATACGTACCCTGGGCACAGCTCTTCAGTTACATTCATTGGATGGGGTGCAGCCCTGAGCCTCCCTGCCCATGGCATTTTTCTCAGGGGCTGTCTCCTTTGAGTTGCTATCAAATCGCATATATTGCATGCTTACCTGAAAGGAATTTGCACAGAGTGGTTTGTTTATGCTAGTTAGGCATCGAAAAGATGATTGTTCTCCCAGACTTTCAGTATAAAAAACAAACAAAAAAATACCTATGTATATTTGGGTAGATAAGTATAGGGTAGATTCCTAAAGGTTTTAGAAATAACCATAAATAGGCCGATTTGCAACAAGAGGTTGAAGGGAGATTGCCACTCTTTGGAGCCACGTCTGAATGTCAGAAGTTCCCTTGACATTCTGCTCAGGCCAGGGTCACAACATGCCTGATGCCTAGCTCCAAACTCAGGGGCATCAGACATCAGTACACATCTCTCTCTGGACTCAGGGGCAATACCCATCCATATCTGTAGAGTCAGGACACCTCACAACCCATCTCCAGCTCCTAGCCCATTGTGAAGCTCAAACTGATACTGAGTGAGCGTTCTCTGAATCGGGAGGGACCACTCTCCTCTCCGCTTACTACCCATGGGTCCTGGTAATGCAATCTGCTTACCTTCTGAACACTGGGAGCCCTGTTGCCTTGCCCTAGGTGACTCATTTAAGAGACAGAAGAGAGTAGAGGCTCTAAGCATGAACTCTGCAGCCACAGGCTTGCTTTGAATCCTGGACTTGACACAGCTGTGTAAACTTGAACAAGTTATTTCAGTGTTCTCTGCCTCAGTTTACCTGTCTTTAAAATGAGGATATAAATGATCTACTTCGTAGGGTTATTTTAAAAATAGTTAATGCATAAATAACTATTAGAATGCCTAGAGCATAGGCCATGTTAGTAAGAGTTGTCCATTGTCACCATTGTCATTATCATCATCATCAACGAGAATTTGATGAGTACCTATACAGGCTTAGCAATATTCCGGGCTCATGGGGTATACAGCAATAAACTAGGCATGTCTTTGTTCTTTGAGAAACTTACTCTTTATTTGAGACAAACAATAAATAGAGCTCTTTTGGGACAAGACACTGTAGAAATTCCATTAAGAAACAGTCGTCCTATGTAGACAACTTGTGCATCGTTGATGATCTCGATGATCTTGCTAAATTGAAGCTTGGATGGGCAAGTAAGACTCAGACTTTACTCCATGCAGTTCCAAGCATATGAAGGCATGATGGGCAGATATTAGCCTGCCATCCGTACACGGTATTGGATATCACACTCTCTGTGGGACATTTGCTCCTTAGTCTGACACCGTAAGAACAGAGATCCAGTGCTTCTGGACCCTCATTTCAGGCCTCTTTGCAGATGCATGGCATGAAAGCAGTTGTTTCAGAATTCAAAAATTATACATCACACTGTATATGGCTTTTTGCTTTACAAGTTGCTTTCAGACATTGCCTCATTTTGGCCTTATGACATCCATGTCAGATGAGCATGGTGAGAATTACTTCCCTGTTGGATAAATGGAGAAGCTGAGTCAGGAGGAGCTGCATTATCATGGTCACTAGAGAAGGGCTAGTGAGACCTGGAACCCCACTGGGTCTTCAGTCTTCTGGGTGAGCTCTTGGTCCAGGGGATTGGAAGTTGGCTGTGTAGGTGAGTCTTTGCTGGTTTACAGACTCAATAGAGTAATTGTTGCTGAATTCTACCAGAACTGTGAAACAATTTGCAGGACAAAAAAGCAGATAAGTCATACAAATTTTAACTAGTTAATAACGTTTCTGGAATTAAAAGTAGGTAAAGAACCCAAAGGAATTGGAAACAAGGACTCAGATACTTATATGCCAATGTTCTTTGCAGCATTAACAATAACCAAAAGGTTAAAACAATCCAAGTGTCTATAGACTGATGGATGGATAAATAAAATGTGGTATATCCATACAATGGAATATTATTCAGCCTTAAAAAGAATGAAGTTCTGATACATGTTTCAAGATTCAGCATGGATGAATCTTGAAAACATTGTGTCAGAGACTGGGCACGGTGTCTGATGCTTGTAATCCCAGCACTTTGGGAGGCTGAGATAGGCAGATCACTTGAGGTCAGGAGTTCAAGACCAGCCTGACCAACATGGTGAAACCCTGTCTCTACTAAAAATACAAAAATTAGCTGGGCATGGTGGTGCATGCCTGTAATCCCAGCTACTTGGGAGGCTGAGGCAGGAGAATCGCTTGTATGCAGGAAGTGAAGGTTGCAGTGAGCCGAGATTGGGCCACTGCACTCCAGCCTGGGTGACAGACTGAGACTCCGTCTCAAAAAACCGAAAACATTATGCCAAATGACATAAACTGGACAAAAAAGACATACTGTATGAATCCATTTATGTGAAAATATCTAGCATAGGTAACCTCATAGAGACAGAAAATAGATTAGAGGTAACCAGAGGCTAGAGGGAGGGAAATAGAGATGTATTAATGACTACAGAATTGCTCTTTGTTGTGATGAAAAGTGTTAAACATAGAATTCGGCGATGGTTGCACAATACTGTGAATGTATTTATAGGCACTGAATTATACACTAAAACTAGTTAAAAGTGCTTAACTAGTTTTATGTCATATCATACTAGTTTGTTGTCGTTGTTGTTTTGATATGGAGGTTCATACTTGTCACTTGCAAGTGGTGCAACCTCAGCTCATTGCAACGTCCCCCTCCTGGGTTCAAGCCATTCTCCTGCCTCAGCCTCCCAAGTAGCTTGGACAACAGGTACATGCCCCCACACCTGGCTAGTGTTTGTATTGTTAGTAGAGACGGGGTTTCACCATGTTGGCCGGGTGATCTCCAAAGTGCTAGGATGACTCTTGCTAGGGTATGAGTCACCATGCCCAGTCTTGTAATAGTTTTATTGTGTCATTTTAGGCTATTATAAAATCACAGCTATAGTAACTTTCTGTGAGAAAATGTTTTAAAATTCTGAGAGGTGGCAACATGGCCACCTAAGGAAAGTTATAAATTTTGAGAAGCATGAAAGCTTCTTCTGTTTCCCTGAGCAAAGGTGTTGATGTCACAGTGCAGAGGTGATCTTATTTTAATTTCAGCACTGCCTATGACTGCTGTGCATTTATTACAAGCATGCAGAGTACTGATGTGTTTCGAATATGGGGAAGACAGAATCTGAAAAGAGATAGCAATTTAACTCTCTGCAAGAAAACTCTGCGTGTTTTTCATTCTGACAACTTGACTGGTGATAAGAAAGATGAGGGACTACTTTTGTAAACGTGTTTATACTTACACTCTCAAGAACCATTTGTCATCCATTTTTCCCTGTCATACTGAAAAAATACACCTCTTAGAAAATATCGGTAATTTCTCAGTATTTTAAAAGCACAGATTCTCTTGATCAGTCTGCTAACAATTTCGTAGTTTGTATGTTGTTCGTTAGAAAAGAAGATTCCATTTTCCCAAACTGTGGAACTGAGCAGACCACTGAGATTTTAAGGAATGGGAAGTGGAAAGAAGGGACACAGTTTTGTCGAGAGATGAGGAAAACAAAAAGTGACCCCACAGTCTCAGTCTGAAGTCAGCCTCTAGCTTAGCCAGCAGCCTTGTGCAATTCCATCAGCTTCGTGTACCTCAGTATAGCCACGAGCAAAATCATTCTGTGACACTGAACTCATGGCTTGCCACTCGTGCGTTCAGGACAGACGCTGACACTTAGACTCAGGCTGCAGGTGGCACCAGCCATCATGGGACATTCAGATTAGAGAATGCAGCAACAACGAGCTTGCTTAGGTAGGCAAGCAGCGTTGTTTGTCCACTCCATAGCCAGCCTGCATCCACCGGGGGATGTGAAATGCTCATCATACATTCCCCTCTAGGCAAGAGTATTTATTGAGAAGACCTGAATTTTAATGCAAAGCTTTCTGAATGGCTGTTTGTAGCCAGTTGACCTTTGAGTCCAGACATCAGATGTCTCCATTCCTCTCCAGGGCCACAGAGCCTCACTGTGACCTTGGGAGACTGTCCAGCCCTCCCCACAGTGCTGAGGGAACAGCTTTTCTCTCCTCACTCTTCTTCCTGGCCTCCTTGGGGCCAATATCCCATGGACAACACCAGCACCAGTCCCATGCCTGTGATTTCTACTTTTTTTCTTCTGAGATGGAGTCTCACTCTGTCACCCAGGCTGAAGTGCAGTGGTGCAATCTCGGCTCACTGCAAACTCCACCTCTGGGTTCAAGCGATTCTCCTGTCTCAGCCTCCGGAGTAGCTGGAATCACAAGTGTGTACTACCATGCCTGGCTAATTTTGGTTTGTCTAGTAGAGACAGGGTTTTGCCGTGTTGGCCAGGCTGGTCTCAAACTCCTAACCTCAAGTGATCTGCCCACTTTGGCCTTAAAATGCTGGGATTACAAGTCTGAGCCACCACGCCCAGCCTATGCCTGTGATTTCCTTACTTCGGAGAAGAAAACATGCAGTATCTGTCTTCTGACCAAGGCTGTAGCTCCCAACAGCAAAACGTGTGTTACAAACTCAGGAGAGATGCAAGCTCACTGAGGCGGGGGAGCATGCTTCATCAGTGCCAGGATTCACATGCAACAGTGTTTCCAATGACCACAGAGGGAAGGAGAACCAAAAAGCAAACTTTGCTGACACTCAAATCTTGTCTGATTCCAAGCGGATGATCCTGCCTTTCTAGATACAACGGTCTTCATTCTTCATGCTGGGCAGGTTTCTGGGGTTTGGACAAATTCTGCTCAGTGCAGAGCATCTCCCAAGGTAACAGTCCCTGCTGGCTGCTTTGGTAAATGTCAGCTTGTTATGCTACTGGACAGATCCCATGTGGGCCCTGTTCTCTGCTGTTGCAATCTATTGTCCAAGAATTCTGTCCCGAGAAGAAAAACGGATCCACAGGGGCGCTGAGGAGTAGATGGGAGCTGCGAGCCGGAGTGGGCCAGGGCTCAGTGTGTGCTCCCCGCAGCAGCCATCTGCTCAGCTCGGCCACACTTCTGAGATCGGGACTCCCTGACGGGCCAGCAGAAGCGGCTCTTGTCGAATCCCACTTTCCCTGATTAAACAGGAACAGGAGTGTCTGGCAGAGTAGGAAAAGCAGTCAAGAGAAAAACCAGGGGAGGAGAGACGAGGCGTGAATTCTGGAGGGAAGGTTTTCCTGAGAAGTTCCTGCCATTTCTGTCCCCAGTGAGGGATGATACTAGAGACGATTTGGAGCAGGATCCATCCTGAAGATGTCTGGAGAGTTTTGGAGGATTTGACCATTACCACAATAGTCTTTCTTCTACAGAAAATAAATCTGGTAAAAATGGGGTATAAGTTGCTCCCACCCAGAGGAATGAGACACATCTGTCCCCCTACCGAGGGGTGCCCCAGAGACTGGGCACCTAAAACATCTAGTTGTTCTCCACAGCCATATGCCTCCCTGAGCACAAGTCCTTAGAGCCACAAAAACCTTCCTCTGGCTTCAGGAGTAAGAGGTACCGTTGGAGAGAGGGTCATTCTCCATTCATCCTCCAGTGAAGCCCAGCAGGGAGTCTGCTGAGCTCTGCTGTGCCCGCCTTCTGCCCAGAGACAAGGACGGGGGTGAGAGGAGGCAGCAGGTGAGCAGAAGACAGGAGACTGGGAGGTATGACTTGTGCATCAGGACCGAGGGAAGATGCCTCAGCTCCCCAGGGTTCCCACTGGAAGGAAGCCACCAGTGTCCAGAGGACTCCCAGCAAAACTCGGATCCCACGTTCTGCTACTGACCAGCTGTGTGACCTCAGACTGGGAGTGCAACCTCTCTGTGCATCTGTCATCTGTGTTAATTCTTCCTTAGGAGAGGAGAGATGATTTGTACCTCACCCACTTCTTAAGGCAGTGTTGAACAATGTGAGCATGTGTAAAAGCATTCTTTTAAAATAAGCTGTTGTCTGCATGGAGGCCATGATTCCTATAAAGAAATTTGACTTATACCATGAATCTCTCCAGGTTTTGCTCCTTGCAAGTCTCTGTGTCAATAAATGTTCAAGCCGTATTTATCGAGCACCTACTATAAATAACCAGGCACTGTTTTAAGCACTTCTGATGTGCTGGTGAAATAAAAACAGATGCAAATACCTGCCTTTGTTACGTTGACATTCTGGAGGACATTTAAAGAGCTCTAGTTCCATGTGGACAGAGCGAAATGACAGGGAAAGTTATACACAAACATGAACATCATGAGGAGGAGAGTGGCACAAATGTCAATTTCAGAATGGATTATTTTTTAAATGAGGGCATGTTGCCAGACTCTGCTGCCCTGAGATTGACTATTGTCTCACCATCACTTTGCCCTGGTTAAGTTCAGAGAATACAATGTGCCCGGAGTGCAGCCCTCTTTGAAAAGGAAAGCTTGCAGAGTTGCAGCGAAAGGCATTTCTGGGCGGATGGTAATACTAAACAAAAGCTGATGAAAGAAAGAGAAAAAAAAACCATGAGAGAAGGGGTATGCTGGTGAAGGTAAAAGCTAATGGAGAGGTAGATTTGAAATAGAGTCGCCTGGGTTAAAAATAAGTAGTCATCAGGTACGATGGACAAATATTTCCGAGACTTGATACGTCATCCAGACCCTGGCTGCTCACTCCCAGGGCTGCATAGGATCCTCTGCAGGGTGAGCAGAGGCCATCAGTGTGGGACGCATGGCACAGCAGGCTCAGGGTGACTGATCTAACTATGAAGAGTCCTCCCCATTCGAGCCTGACTTTGACCTAAGGCTTGTGGGACCCCAGCAACATTTAATCCAGGGTAAAAGTCAGAAGGACTAAGACCCACTGAGCTAGTTCAATCCTCGCATGTCTTCCATGGCTGCAGATATTTAGAGAGCACCTCCTCTATGCTAAGCCCTAAGTAAGGTGTCAGGAATATAGCAGTGAACGAGGATGGCGACTCCCTTCCCCCATGAAGCCCAGTGTGGCACAGAATGTGAGCCTGGAAGGTGAGGGTGACTCTGAAACTCACAAATAAACTGCTTGTGCCAGTAGCAGGCCCTGCGGTGAAACCCAGGCAGGACCGCCTTCTTTGCTCAACTTCAGAGAGCATAACTTAATTTTAACACGTTGAATTAAATGTATTTATTTGCCTTTTGCCTCACATCCCCACCTCAGCATCTGATGGCCATGGGAGCCCTGAAGTTATGCCAGGTGTAGGGTATGAGGCTAGATTCCCTGAACCCTGACCCAGACTCATCCCATGAGCCAGGCTGACAAGGCCAAATCAAACCAGGAACCACGGAGCCCATAGGTTGAAATAGAAGGTTTGGGAGAAAATGTGATGCTTGCTGGAATGACGAGCGGGGCAAGGATGTTGAAAAATAAACGAGGTGTGATCACTGCAATTTATTCTCCTCGTTACAAAATTATTTATTATTAAGTTACACATGGGCACAGTGCAGTTCCAGGACAAAGTACGAATGACAGACAAAAACAAGGGACAGGTGCTGCTCGTGTTGGCAACGCCTTGTTCCGAGTCTTGAAGAGGATTATTTATGTTGCTGCAGCCAAACGTCTCTAAAGAAAACGAGCAAATTGGATTGGTTGGCTTGTTCTCTCAATGATACCTTGATACATTTAATTTTAAGTTTTTATTCATCTCCAATGTTTTACTTCAAGTACTTCTTGCTTGGACTACTCCAAAAATGTCCTAAACTGGTACCTCTGCCCCAGTTCATCTTCTACACTCTGAAAAAATACCTTTGGTTTTATTTTTGCAGGGTAGATTGTTTCCCTTTGTGGATGGGCTCCTTGGCAATCTCAGCCTTCACCCTGATCCCTGCCACCCCCAGCCTTGCACTCCAGGCATGCACATTCCTGAAAATTCCTCAGAATCTTAGGGAGACTGAGGCAGGAGAATCCCTTAAACCCAAGAGGCAGAGGTTGCAGTGAGCCGAGATTGCGCCATTACACTCCAGCCTGGGTGACAAGAGCAAACCTCTGTCTCAAAAAAAAAAAAAAAAGAAAAAAAATTCATTGTTGCTCATGACTCATTCTACATGATGTTCCACTTGGCAGTCATTTTCCTTGAGTCCACCAGCCCCTGGTGTTCCCCCGGGGCTTCTTACATAAGCCATTCTAGAATCGCAGGTCCCTTGCTCTTCCTCTGCACAAGTCTGTGTTTATCTGGAGAGAGTCTGTTTGTTGCCCTGTTGGCCTTCTTACCAAACTTGGACCCCTTCAAAGCCAGGGGCTGTCCTGTATGGACAGACCTTCCCCAGTGTCTAAATAGGAACTGGCATATGATAGATGCCCAATATGAGAATTAAACAAGAGACAAAAGAAAGATGGAATCTGATAACCATCTCTCATTTCAGGTGAAGTGGAAAGTCTCAGGAAGTTGCAAATAATGTTGGACTTCAGACCCTGACCTGGTTCCATTCCCCTCCAAAAACAACCCCGTATGAATTCCTTCTGACCCCCGAGATGAGAGGGTCACTGAGGTGGATCCTGGCCCTGTAGATCCCTACTAGGACCTGTTGGGACCTTTTACTTACCCATCACCACCACCCCCGCATTAAACTAGAAACCAACTTGGGCTCGAAATGGAGGCCTCTGAGTTTGCATGAACCTCAAAACTGCTTTAGTTGGATAGTTTTCATTGCAAAAAGGGAAGTTGACTTTCAGTTATCTCTGAATAAAAGGAGTGATTGTAAGGACACACCCCGCACCCCTAGAAGTGAAAACTGGTGAGTCTCCAGGAACCAAGACCACTCCGAGGTCCAGCTCCAGCAGCAGTGGGGCCTTGCTTCCTCCTTGGTTCTTGCCAGCTGGTTTCCACACTCGCTTCTGCCTCCCCTCTCTGCCTCTGGAAGGTGCATTGCCGACGGAGGCTGCTTTGTAATGGCTGCATCCTCACAGCCTAGACTCCCCCTCCTGTGCTTTCAGGCTTCAGTCTGCCCTGCTAACCATGAACAGATTCCTGAATTTCTAAGTTCAGGTTCCTAAAAGGGAAAATGAGATGGACCTGACTCACTTCTTCATGTGGAATTTTTGGCTACAGATTGGGGGTTCTTGGGTCAGGCCACAAACCTGAGTCCAATTGACCATGATTTACCATATTCTCATCTTGTCATAAGAAGGATGTGCAAAGGTGAGCTACTGACCAGAATGAACCTAGCCATGGACACTTTAGGTGTTTCCTGTTAGGACCTAAACATTTCAGAGAAGAAAAGCATATTCCATCTTAATACTGCAGAATAAAGGAGTGTATCTGCCTCATTCCCTTTCAGAGGTACAGTAGGAATCTAGACACATCAGGGGGCTAGTTAATCTGAAGGATGAGGGGGCATCTGAAAACAGATGAGGAGAGAAAATGAAAAAGATAGCCCTGATCTCAGAACCATCTTCCTGAATCTCTTCAGGTTAGTCCTTATGCTTTGTTAACTTGATCCATTGACAGATTCTCAAAACCAGGTCAGTATGGAGATATGGCACTCTCATGTCTGTGTCAGCTGCATCTGTTATCAATAGTTTTATGAATGGCACCACCAACAAAGGATAAAAATCTAATTGCGATTTTGAAGTCTAGATGAGGAAAATATATCAGAATTGGAGCTTTTCTGGTCCCCACAAGTTTTACCCTAGCAACTGTTCTCTGTTATCCCATACAGGGTGAGCTTTCAGAACTCATCAATCCTCTTATGGGTCTGGGATCTGGCTCAAACAAGGCTGATTTCCCAGCATACTATGTTCAGTCCAAGGGCAATCTGTCAGCATTTGTCTGAGCCTGTTTGTAAAGACACACAAGTCACTATGAAACCAATTCATTTCAGATGTGCCTTTTCCCACTGCACAAAATCCCGGGGTTGATTTGGCAATTTGACATTTTTTACAAATAAATATATTGAAAATGGGAAGTTAACAAGTGTTGGAACCTGAGGTTGCTGAGGAGTCGGCTGTGGTGTCAACTTCAGAAAGTCATCTGGAGAAACCAAAGGAGCTGAACGTTCTTAAACAGGGAGAGAAATACTTTAGAATAAAAGGGATCATGGGTCCACGGGCAGGCAGAGTCTCCCTTTTGATTTCCTGGAGAACTCAGCACAGTGGCATCCTGTTTCACAAAACTTACAAAAAACAATTCCTTTCTTTAGCGCATCATCCACTTATGTTTTTATTGTATTCTACTTTGTCTCTTTTAACACTGATTTACACAATAAGGAACAGATTAAAGTAATTTCATAATAGAAACCTCGGGCTTTAAAAATGATCTTAGAGAGGTAGTTTTCTTCATTTGGTATTTTTATATTTCTTGTGGGGATTGGTGGCAATTCTCACTTCCCATTCTATATCTCATTTATTACGTCATTTAGGAAATATTCTTTTGTTTTAATTTGATAGGCTGGGCTCTGTGTCCTAATGACTTCACCTAGTTTTAATTTTCGGCAAAAGAAACACTTAAGATAGAAGTCACAGGGAACGTTTATGCCTGTCTGATGAATGGTGGAATCTGGCTTCCGCCGGTATTTCATCTTTGGCTTCTAACATGTAAGAAGTCTTCGCTTTAGTGGTCATCTCTCCTCCCTTTTCATCCTTTCTCCTTTCAGAAGTGTTCATCTGTTGCGTGGGATTCAGTGATCCCCAAGTGTTTTAAGCCATGGAGCTCTTTGTTCTGATGATTGTAGCTCACATGAAGGAGATAAAAGTGGAGCTGTGCGGGCTGAAGGGTGAGAAAGGGAGAGGGTGGAAATGGAGCCCCAAATTCCAGGCAGTCTCCCCCTACCAACTCCTTCCTCCTGGCAGCTGAGGAAAGGTTTCCCCAGTAGTTTGGAAACATCTGGCTGAGTCATTTTGGCCCACGTTTTCTTTCCGCTGAACCGGTTTCCATTCTCCCAGGGCACCCTACGTAAATATTTTCTAGTTCACGTTGACATCTTTCAGTTATTCATGAACTGTGACCATACTACCTTGCGAGGTTCTAGGAGAAGTTCTGTGCATTGCGATTCTGTCTGCATTGCTTTGCAGATGATGAGTTGCCTAAAATGAATGAACTGGTTCTGACCTATCTAAGTGTATCACACGGAGATACTCTTGTCTGCTGATTTCAGTCTAGGTGACACTCAGGTTTTCCAAAAGTTCTTTCCCTGATACACTCATTGTTTTGTTGCTTCCTGTGCGCTAAGTGCTGGGGATGCAAAGATGAATAAGACATTCCCTTAAGGAGACCTCAGCCTAGCCATGAGACGGCCAGTGATGCAGTCCCTACTGTGTGTCCATTGCTTTACAGTTTTTATTTCATTAATTCCGGTGCACATAGTCAGCAAATGAAAGGACCTGAGATTTGCAAACAAGAAATTATTCTGACTTCAAAGCTCATCCCTTTAACTGATGGCAACCCTTCATCTTACCTGGCCCCTGCCATGGAGAAACTCACAGGCAAGGCCAGGCAGAGAAGACGTCAGTGAGGCTCTAAGGTAACGTGCACTTCATGCAAGCCTTGGGTAGGAGGTGACATTTGCACAGGGAACTGAAGAATGATTAGGAGCTCATCAGATGGAAGGAGTTGGGAGTGGGGCTGGGGCTGGTGTCTTTGATCACGGCTTCTAGGAGAAGATGCCAAGTGTTTTAGATTTCCATCACTTATACGTATCACAGGTTTTCAGTGGCCTACCTTGACGTCATTTATATTTTCATTTACACGACTCCCCAGTGCCAAATCATGTATGCGTTACAAAGTTGGCCAATAGGGATTGTATGAACTGATCCTTCTCTGGGAATTTTCTGCATGGGTGTGTTTACTCATGTGTTTCATGTTGGGAATGAAGTATGAGCACGTGAAGGTTGGGGGCGGGTATTTTACATAAGACGTTCTCCTACGTGGGGGTGAAAATCTGTCCTAACCCCAATCCTGTTGCTAAGCAGTGAGGTCTAGCCCAGAAGGCACAGGGGGGAGCGGAGTTTCTGGGAAAAAAAGAAGAGGACATGGAAGCCCAGCGAGGGGGCATCTCTGCGGGGGCTTCTTTGGAATTCCTTTCCCTAAAGGCCATTGAAGACAGCATGGAAGAGGAAACCTTGGCATCACCCACCCTGACACATGTTCCCCAAACCGTGTGTGGGCTTGTTCCACAGCTGATACCAAGTTCCCGCTGAGCAGCCAGCCCCAGAAATGTCACCTGGAGCCATTAAAAAACATAAACAAGGCATCTGTCGCACTGCTGTCGCCAAGGTCATCTGGTGGTAGGAGGTGCCGTGCCTGTGCCAGTGCGCCCGTGCTCTGTGGATGCATTCAAAGATTTGAAACTGTGCAGGGCTAGATATGAGAAGCAAAACATCCTGAAGGAAATCAAGCCCCTTTGCAGTGAAACATGAGAATTTTAAAACGAGATTTTCAAACTGTCCCACTGTTAGTATTGCATTTGGTCTCCTCTCATGATTGCCCAGAGGCCACCGGCCCAAAGCTGGGGCAAAGCCATGAGCTGGAGAGCCACTTAGGGAAGACTTCATTTAGGGAGTGTGGTGTTAGTACAAATTGCGCAGACTGAGAGTTAGACATGGGATTTACACCCGAGCTATCAAAGAATTATCTGTGTGACCTTGAACAAATTAGCCATTTCCTCTAAGCCCCGTTTTCATATCTGTAAATTCCTTCCTGGGATTGTTGTGAAGGTTAGATAAGATGGTATGAGTGATAACACAGGGCTGCAGAGGGCCTTTGGTACAGTTTACGTTGGCTTTCTCCACCCTCACTTACAGTGAGGGACTGACTTAGAGAGGGGAGTTCCTAGCACATCAGCGTCAATGGTCCTAGCAAGAACCACAATCCCTCCTTCATCCTTCCCTCACTTCCTTTTTCCTTATTTCCCTCATAATCCCCTCTCCTTCCCCTCCCACCGTCAGCACACATGATCTTATGTTTGATGGGTAGCTTTTGGTTTGTAGGCATTTTTGCAAAACACGTTTTTGTATAAATGTATTTTTTTGTTAAATGGTTTGAGTTTATACATGGATGCCTTATGTGTTTTGTGCATATTTACATTTATATTTATATCCCTCTTTTTCTTTTACGTACTGTGTTTATGGCCCCTCCATGTTCCTCTGTGTACACATAATCCATTGCTTATTGCTTTGTGTACACCTAAGCCGCGGCTTCGAATTGCTGCTTAGCATTGCATGGTGTGCATCCAATCTGTTCCCTGAGGATGGACACCCAGCTTCCCTCCACACTATCCCCATAGTCTATCCTCTTGTAATTCTTAAGATAGGACCAAGAGACATTTATTTACAAGTTTCCTTCTTCTATTAGATGGTGAGACAGTGAGAGAAGATTTGCTGACTTTATATACAAAGCAGCTAGCACATGGCAGTTTCTCAGTAAATAGAAAGCCATTGGCTTCCCAGGCAGCTGGACAGGAGGTCTCAGGCCCAGCCTCCTGTGTCCTTGGTTTCCAGAAAAAGTAACAGCCTTAGGGCAGCCCTGTAATTACTGTTATCTTGCCAAGAAGGTTTATGATGATTCGTGGAAGTGCCTTTTAGGAAGAGAAAAGATGCAAAGCCTCCCCATGTGACGTATACTAGAATTCCTTGAAACCTGAGG
This sequence comes from Plecturocebus donacophilus, assembly GCA_004027715.1. Taxonomy (NCBI): domain Eukaryota; kingdom Metazoa; phylum Chordata; class Mammalia; order Primates; family Pitheciidae; genus Plecturocebus; species Plecturocebus donacophilus. The sequence continues at coordinate 8,158 of PVKP010023968.1, read as the reverse complement.
ACCACACAGGATGCATTTGTTTATTCACATACATTTGACCACTTACTCTAAGTGAGAGTGGGTGTGGATTTGGTGAACTCTTTGCATGCTTTCAGTATTTCCCCAGTCTGTAGGAGATTCTAGTACCTTAGAACTGGGCACTGAACCCTGTTTGATGAAACTTGCTGTGTTATTTGGAGAGGATGCAGCTAGGATCCACATGTTTAACCATGGATGGACCCATCAGTCAGTCTCAGTTCACTGTAGACGAGAAAGGAGATACATGCTGTTAAGCCATGTGGGAGGTGTACTGCCTTAAGCAGTGTAAACATCTTCATTCCTGAAAGCCATGTCTGCTCGGTTAATTGTGAAATGTATTAGGTTTCATTTTTTTCTCTTGTTTTTCCTTTTGGAGGGTGAGGGATAGCCTACTTTAATAGTGGAAGATTTTTTTAACTGAATTGTGATACTGAGTAAAATGACCTACCTTTACTTGACATGTAACAGAGTTGCTGTAGACCAGGGTAGGCAAACTCTTTCTGCAATGTGCCAGGTAGTAAATATTTCATACTTTACAGGCCACGTGGCCTTTGTTACACCCATCACCTCTGCTGTTGTAATACAAAGGCAGCCGTTAGACAGTATATAAGCGAATGAGCATAGCTGCGTTCCAATAAAACTTTATTTACACAATAAGAAGGGGCTCAGGTTTGGCCCACGGGCCTTGGTTTGCCTGCCCTTGTTTGGATGCTCATGCACTTGCTACATCTGGAAATCAACATAAATGTAATAGGTCCAATAATGCAAACCAGCTACTGTTTCTTCCCAGTGTTCCCTGTTGTCTCTTCAGGAGGACACTCTGAACACAATGGATAGGGGTAATATGAACAGAAAACAGAAGAAGCACTTGTACTGTATCAACTTGGGCTTGGTTGTACATGCCAGAAAACCTAAAAGAACAGTGCCTTGCACATGGTACCCAGCTTTTCCGCAAACATCAGTCAACATATTGCTGTGGAGCTTTGTTTTGAAGATGTGATTAATAATTTAGTTACAGAGATGGAGTAGAGCAGGTTCCTGTCTACCATGTGGGGTGGGAGGGGGGTGATGCTCAGTTGATTAGTTGGAGGCTTTTCAGGGAGGAAGGGATTCTGCCTCCAGACGGCCTTCAGGCTCGAGCCACCATCCCAACTCTTCCCGGGATCTCCAGACAGCTACCCTGCCCTGCGGACTTCACATCTGCCGACCCCAACAACCCACAGTCCTGAAGCCCATTCTTTAAAAATATGTCATCTGTCTCTCTCTCCTCACACACATGCACGCACACACACACTATTGGTTCTGTGTCTCTCGAGACCCCTGCTGCATGTGCAGCCCATGCATTGAGAGGGCTCTGGGGCAGTGGGGATGTACTCCTTATCCGCAGCATTCTAATATTACGGAGGCACCAGAGAAGGGACGTGAAGGGCAGGCAGACATTGGACTACCCAGAAGTGCTGTGCCTGTGGTCTTGTTGCATCTCCAGATTCTTATTTTTCTTACAAATAAAGAAACAATTTAAAATGAAGGAAGCCCCAGATCACCCGAGTGTGACTCTCTAGCCTTTTCCCACTTCTAGTTCAAGAGATGTACCAGTGTTCTTGTAACCAAAGAAGAAACATTGCATCATTCCTCTAGCAATGGTGCCTGAAGCATGGGGTGAAAGCGATGAGTGGCTTAGGGCCTTTGGGAGCTCTGTCCCAGCCATCCCTTACCATCCATGCCCTGTGGGGAGGCAAAGCTGTGGCCCCTGTGGCTCTCCTGGTTGATACTCCCAAGAGGAAGCGCTTCCTCTGGAAGCATGGGGGAGGGACAGCCTGTGAGCCAAGTTAACTCTCCCAGCTGGGGAGCTATAATTTAAAGTGTGGACAAAATGGGCCCAGACATCCAGCCTTGCTTGTCGGGCCTGGTTCTGGCCTATGTTCTCATCTGTGAGACCCTTGGCCTTCCTGCTCACACCAACTCACCTTGGCTCTTCTTTGAGACATTCTTATTGAATGAGAAACAATTCCCTAGGGTTATATTAGTGGGTACAAGAGAAACGTGTTCCACAAGCTGAGGAGAATTGAATTTGGCTTCAGAGACTTCTTCCTCCCCAGGTGAAGTTTACCAGGGGCTCACAGGTGATTTGGGTCCATTTTTGGTGCACTTTATGTCTCGTCCTCAACCCTTTCCTCTGTCTTCCCAAACCTTTCCCCTCAAAGGGCTGCTGGCATTTGGGCTGCCCATGGCTCCTTGCCCCGTGAGCACTGACCCCACAGATCCAGCAGCTTCCAGGAACATCAGCATTTAAGTAATGGGCGTGCAAGAGAAAACCAAACCCAAACAAGCCTCCAAATGCAGAGAGAACTCCTCGATTGGAGATGGAGATTTCTAGTGGAAATGTCAGAGGTCACAGTGTGCATGCGGTGGCTGATGGTTGGAAAGCTGGTCCTCAGGCTGGAAAACTCACCCACAGTCCCACCCCGCCTTGATCTTTTTCAGTGTTTGTTAGTATGAGTTGAAAAAAAAAGTTTGTTGTTTTATTTTCCAATTGGTTTCTTTGGATCCTGGCATGATTCCAGAAGAAGCGTAGCCTGCTGCTCCACATTCATTTTTATTTTTAGGAAACTAAGTTAGAAGAAGTGACTTCTCTCGCAGATGGTAAAGACACAATCTAAAATCATCACAGCTCACCTTTTAAAGACATTTTGATCTCTACTTTCCTGCAACCAATCAGCCGGCATGTGTGTTTCTTGTAGGGGGTTTTGTCTGCACATAGTAGGTCCTGGATAAACACTTGCTGATTAAACGATATTTGAAACAAAGCCTCTGCAGCTGATTGGCTACTTGAGGCAAGGTGAGTGTAAATCAGATGCATGAGACATGGCCTCAGGCTGCAGGGGATGCAGGCTGCACAGCTACAAACAAACCTAATTAGCTGTGTCTCTACCAGCAGCCTCACTCAGACACATCTGGAGGGGAGACGGTGGCTAAGACTAGATTGGCTTTCCCAAGCGAAAAAGCTCTCTTCAGGTGCACCTGCATAGGACTGATTGCACCTCAGATCCATCTGTGAGGCTGCCTGCAGGTATCTGAGACTGCTAACAGCATTGGGCAGAAGTGCCCCTGGGAGTGGGAGGTGAATAGCATGGCAAGACAAGTGGCTGCCTGAGTTCCTGGTTGGCAGGTGGGCCTGCCCCCATGCTCCGCCAGGCTCCGTGGGGTTCCCATGCCCAGCGAGCACAGGGAAGAGCTGTCTTGGCTGAGCATCAAGCCCTGGTGCCTTCTTTGCTAAGTGTGTTTATTGGCTGCCCTGAGAGTCCTCGGGAAGTGCTTTTACTCACATAGCAAGACCCCCTCGAGCTGCCTGTTTCTTAGCAGAAGCTGGAGTAGACAGACATGACTTGAGACGTCTTAGTCTTGTTTGGGGAATCTTGGGCTGGCTATCCCACCCAAGCACTTTGGAAGGGTCTGAAGAGACACAGGACATGTGTATGTGTCTGTGGGGTTGGGGCAAGGGTTTCGATCAAACATTTGGATATGGATGCCAACTCTGCCATTTTCTGCTGACTGTGAACTTGGAAGAGTTTCTCATCATTTCAAGCCTCGCTTCCCTCATAAGTGAAATGGGGTTAGTAATCATTGTTATGGGCTGTTGCGTCCTCCAAAAATCCACGTGTTGAAGTCTTAACACCCAGTGCTTCAGAATGTGATTATATTTGGAGATATAGTCTTTAAAGGGGTAAATCAAGTTAAAATGAGGTCCTATGGATGGGCCCTAATTTAATATGGCTGATGTCCTTATAAGAAGAGAGATTAGGACACAGACACACACAGGCAATGTTATATAGTGGTGAAGGTCTAGCCTGGCAAGGTTGAAGCTCTGCTTTGGGTTACTCACTCTGAGTGACCTTGGGTTTCATAGTAAATTTTCTGAATATCAATTTCCTCACTTGTAAAATGAGGGAAATAACGGTCTGCCTCATAGTGTTGCTGGGGGTGTGAGGGCAGATGTTAGCCATCTAGCATTTATACTGCTGCAGGTAGCTTGGCCACTGTTACTGTTACTTTGAAGGGCAGGTAAGCATTTAGTGTCTTTCTTTGCTAAGTATGTCTGACGCCAAGTTAGGATTCATTGAGCATGTCTTCTGTGCCAGACACTGGGAAAGGAATGCAGTGGTTCTTTTTCTGCACCCTTGGCCCTACTAGATTCATCCTAAACTCTTTGAGTTGCTTTCCCTGCAGTCCATCATTACCAAAAACCATATTTATAGATGCTGCTTTCTAGAAATGTATCTGTAAAGTCCTGTATTTTTTCTTGGTCTGTACAACTTCAGGGGGTAACATGTCCTGTATCTGCCAGTTGTTAACCTTCTCTTTGACCAAGGAGCTCTAGATGATGGCACTGATAATGCCCAGGCAGATTTAGTTTTGATCTCCAATGAAAGACAGGCCTGTCTGTATTTGCAGTAATAAGCAATCACCTTTAGCTTGAGAGGATAAACTTAAGTACTGTTTGTTCTCTGGAGGGATACTGATTAATTTTAAAATATGAATAAAAGGCAGTCCTATTTCATTGTAGTAAGCACACTTAATAGGAGATCGACCCTTTTAACGGATTTTTATTGTGCAAGTTATCTGTAAGTACCAGGTTGTACAGCAGATCTGTCGAGCTTATTTGTCTCACCTAATTGAGACTTGTTGCCTTTTAATTAGAAACTCCACACCTCCCCATCTTACCAGTCCCAGGTGACCACTACCCTGTTCCTTTTGCCTCCATGAATCTGGCTGCTTTAGATGCCTCATAAAAGTGGAACCATGCAGCGTTTGTTCTTCTGTGCCTGGCTCGTTTCTCTTGGCATCTTTCCTCCAGGTTCATCCATGCTGTCGCAAATGGCAGGATATCCTGCCTTTTGTTTTTAAAAACAGTCAAAGTCAAGTATGTAAAAAGGTGGGCAGCTGAGAAGCTAGTACCAGAATGTTCCAAGAAAATATACTGAGTGGCACAACCTGGCCTGGTTCTCCATCAGCAATTCCTGAACTTCCCCACCTGGAGGCTGCTGATGACAGATGGGTGAATGGCGGAGTAGATGAGTAAGGGAGGCGGGGAGCCCGTGGGGCCCGGCTGGTCAAAGTGCAAGCAATCTGACCCCAGCAGGACATTCCTTTGAAGCACCATGCATCACCTTGCAAATATCCACAAAATTTGCCCTCTATCCATATTTGTTTAGGTGTAAAAAATATTTTAAGCTCTTTACTGAGAGGTAAAATGGGACCCACCCACATGGATTCCCCACCACGCACGGCTGAGCACCCCCGAGGTACCACTCCTTGGTTTAGGGTTTAAGTCAGGGGCCCTGGAATCAGTGAAGGAAACCTTCCTGTCTGCCATCTTCCTCCTGGATATCACTCCTGGGTTGAGCCCAAGGCCTCAGTGGGTGGGCAACAAGTCCTTCCTGAGATGTGAACAGATGGGGGCTCAACATTTGACCCACTCCTGGGGTTTTAGGTTTAAGAGGAGTATCGGGAGGACAGGATAATCTGAGGTCATGAGCAACTCTGAGGCTGAAACTGTGCAGATCTACATTTTGCTTTTTTTGGAGACAGAGTTTCACTCTTGTTGCCCAGGCTGGAGTGCAATGGTGCGATCTCAGCTCACCACAACCTCCCGGTTCAAGGGATTCTCCTGCCTCAGCCTCCCGAGTAGCTAGGATTACAGGCATGTTCCATGTGCCACCACGCCCAGCTAATTTTGTTTTTGTTTTTGTTTTTAGCAGGGATGGGGTTTCTCCATGTTGGCCAGGCTGGTCTCGAACTCCCGACCTCAGGTGATCCGCCCGCCTCGGTCTTTCAAAGTGTTGGGATTACAGGTGGTTGCCACCACACCCGGCCAGGTCTACTTTAAGGCAGGCGCTGTGGTTTCCCCTATGACTGAGGTCCTCCAGGGGTCCACTGCATTTCAGGTGTGTGAGAGGAGAGTGCTCACCTGGCTACACAGCCTCTTCCTTCTGGGCTCCTGTTTATTGACTGCTGGGGCCTCTGCGACAAGTTTGTTTGGGGGCCTCACACTGCAGTGGCTCCTGGGGCCAGAGGTGTAACCAGGAAGGGACCTTCCACTGAGGAACCTGTGGCTGTAGGAAGACCGTCCGAGGGCCTGCCAAACTTGCGTGGCCTGGCCCGGTCCCTCCTACCAGCACTGATGAGAACCTAGGTTCCTAGCATCCCAGTAGGCAGGGTCACACCAACAAGCTGGAAATCAATATCATTGCTGCACCCACCCCTGGACCTCCCTGTCCCATGCAGGAGTCTAAACCCACGCAGCCAAGGAAGACCACACACCCATACCACGTGGCAAGCGTTTCACAGGGGTTGCATTTCTTTACTTCCGGCTGAACCACGCAAGCTACCAGCCATCCACCCAGAGGTCTTAGAGTCTGTGCCAAATAAGTACTCAGACCAGGATTAAGTTCAGGCCACAGTCGAGGTGACCAGCCACTCTGCGGTGATTTGGATTCAGCCACCGATTCCAAAGCAGCACACAGTGCCTCGCGTTTTGCTGGTTGGTTTTTGTAAAATGATGGGGTGGGAAGCAGAGCTGGGCGTTGGAAAGTGGCTGAACAAGGGGAAATCTTCAACACCTTTTAAACGGAAACATGTGGAGTTGGTCCCTTTTCTGTAAGGAACTATATTGGGCGTCACAGAGGTGCAAACACTAGAGCAATCAATTCAGGCCTTGGCCTGAAGGACTTTATTATTGAGAGTTCCCCGTATACACCAATGTCTAAACTCTCAGGCCAGTGAGTGCCTGTGACCAAGAGCCAATGGGTGAAAGTAGGGGTTCCAGACCTGGAGTGGGAAGAGCATCAACAGAGAGCTTGGCCACACGCTGGCTGGGACTGCGGAGCAACGCCAGGCTCTGGGCACCGAGTTCTGAGCTTCTGGAGGGCCGGGAGAAACTCCCACCTGCAAATGACTGGCTAACTGCTCGCTCCTTAGAGTTGCCACCTGCATTTCCCCGCTACCCACTAACTGCCTGCTCAGGTGCAGGGAGCCTGGCGGGGGCCGGGGCACGTGGGTCAGGCAGGGACGGCTAGACGGGCGAACTTCTGCTTTGTCTCTTTCCCCTTGAGCTCAGGACACAGTGGGGAGCCCTCATGTTTCTGTAAGGTCATCACACTGACTGGCTTGGTGGTTTTTTTTTTTTTTTCCCCCTTCCTGTCTCTCTTTTAAAGGACAAACACCCTTGAGGTCCGGGTTGATTTTCTTAGAGAAATGTAGATTCTTTGACTCTAACGATGGAGCATTAAGTTTTCTGAATTTTAAGGAAAATAAAGGCCAAGATTTCAACCACCAGGGTTCCTGCCAAACCCCTGGGCAAACAGAAACGCTGCCTGCCTCCCGTGCTCCCAGACCCCTTCCTTCTCAAACACCCAGCAGACACTTTGCAGCAAGAAAAAACAAAGGGCATCCCTCCTGGGGCCACCCCTGTCCCCAGCCCAGGTAGGCGCGGGGTCGGGCGCGCCCTGACGCGGGGCCGCAGGTTCAGACACCCGGGCGCGGCGCGGGGCCCTGACGGATGCGGTGACCGCGGGCGCGGCGTCTCCTGGGCAGTGGCGGCCTCCGCGGCCCCCGTCCCCGTCCCCGTCCCCGTCCCCGTCCCCGTCCCCGTCCCCGTCCCGCCTCCCGGCCCCGGCCCCGGCCCCGCCGAGCGGGCGGCCGGAGCATGCGCCGTGCGCGCCGGGCCGGGAGGCGGGCGGGGAGGCCGCGCGCATCACTCGGGTCCCCTTCCTGCACCCAGCCGCCACTTGCCGGTTGCTAAGCAGTTGTCATTGTTTCTGTGGCGATTGCAGAGGCTGTTGCTAATTGGAGAAGCCCCACTAAGCGGCGGCCGCTTCCTCCTTCGGATCCTCTGGCTGCTGTTTGCGTTTAAAGAGCAAACTCGGCTGGTCTACCCACCCTCCCCCGCCGCCCTCCCCAAAATAGCCTTGTGATCTCGGAAGTATGGACTAAAGGCACACGCCTCCTCACCTTACCGCTCGGACTCCGGTGGCTCCCAACCCGCCGTCAGACGCCACCCGCCCCGGTGGTGGGGAGCGCCTGGACACACCATGACCACAGCCAAGGAGCCGAGCGCTCCGGGGAAATCCGTGCAGCAGCA
>PVKP010023967.1:0-35628 GCA_004027715.1 Plecturocebus donacophilus | reverse complement strand
CTGTATACTTTTCTAACATGGTTAAAATGTATAATCACTGTGCGTCCTTTCTTTTACTTTCGCGTAAGCATTTTTTTCTGTTATAAATTCTTAGAGAATATTTATATGGCTACGTGATGTTTGACTTGAGTACATTGTAATTTACTTCTCAAATGTCCCTGATGTTGGATATTTGTTTCTGGTGTTTCGCTGTTTTAAAAAACAGTAATATCTTTATGCCTAGAACTTTTTCAGTTTTTCAAATTATTTCCTTAAGGTAAAATCCTAGATGTAGAATTTCTGGGGCAAATTATCTACATATTTATAACTTTTTTGGTACACAAAATCTTGTTTTCAAAAAGTTTTATCAATTTGTACTTAACACCAGTAGTGAATGAGAGTATCTGTTATACTCCACCAGTGCTGAATTTTTTAACTCTGTGCTGGTTTTTATAGGTAAAGAAAATGTTTTAATTTGCATTTAGTTGATTACTAGTAGTATCCCATACCTTTTCAATGCTTGTGAACTTTAAAATTATACAGAGTTTAACCTTGCTTGTTGAACATTTGAGTGAGTGGAAGTGTTAAGTGATGACCATCTGTATCATCTGTTAGTAGTGTATGGAGACCATTAAAGATAAAAGATATATATGATGATGACAGGTTGTTGTCAACACTCAGAAGGCCAAAAAGCAAGTGATACAAATCCATGTTGGTAGTGTTCCCCTCCCATACTTTAAAAAGGCTAGTTTCTTAATTCCTTTTCTTTATCCCTTTTTTCACCATATATATTTTGTCTGTATGTGTTTACTTGCCTTTAGTTTCTCTGCTTTAGTAGACTGACCTTGTGACTTTTATCAGGATCCTGTGATACTTTTTTTGTTTGTGTGTGAAAACTGGGTTTCACCATCTCGATCTCGTGATCTGCCCGCCTCGGCCTCCCAAAGTGCTGGGATTACAGGCATGAGCCACTGCACCTAGCTCCCTGTGATACTTTTGTTCTTCTGTTTATTTCTCAGATTTTATTGGAAGGTGGAATTCTACTTTTTCTTTCTTATAATCTAGAATTTGTATCCAGATTTCCTGCCTTTTCCTTACAAAATACCTGTGTAATTGGATAGACGGAGCTCTGGACTCAGAGTTCTTTCTCCTTGTAATCTTAGAAAATTATTTAATTTTTCTGTGTGTTTTCATATTTTTATGTGTAAAAGAGAAAGCACCATCTCTAAACTACCTCTTCTTTTCTCTGCTTTTAAGCATATGTAGGTTTTCCCAGTCTTGAGCAGTGACATGTACAGAAAAGTATAGCTTTACATCTGCCTTGTTTTATTTAATCTAAACACTAGTTCTTTGAGGTAGCCCCTACTATTATCCCAGTTTTATGGATTGAGGCAGGAGTCACACAGCTAGTGTGGGTCAGAATCTAATGGGTCAGAATAGACATTTGGGTCCAGAGTTTGACCTGGATTAACACACATAGCTATTACGTAAGAGTCCTCTCAAATTCAATCCTCAGCTCAGCTCCCTGAAGTGTGGGTTCTCTTGTCATGCCTCCATGGAAACTGCTTATCATGTGGTTTCCAGTTTTTCCTTTGGTCATATCCGGTGACCTTTTTGAACCTAATTTTTCTGGACTTTATTGCCATTTGACTTATTTCTTGCCTCCTGCTTGACATTGATTCTGGCTTTTGCTTTTCTTCCTACTTTTGTCCTCTTTGCAGTTTCCTAAAGCTAACTAAGCTTAAGTCTCAGATGATGGACTTTTTCGTCTCTCCCATTACTTCTTGGGAAATTATATTTAATCTCGTGGTTTAAATCTTCATCCTTAAATATAACTTTTAATGCAATATTTTTAGCCCAAAAGGGCCCATGGTTGGTTTGTTTTTGCCTTTGCATATCACTTCTACTCAGATACTTGCTAGCACATAAATCGAAGGAATTATCTTTTGTACCATTTCATTGTCATCAGTAGGATGGCTTCGCTGGGGTCCTTTAATTTTTTTAGAGATAAGAGTCTTCCTTTGTCACCCAGATGTGAGCCACCATGCCAGGCCACCTGTTTTCTTCTGGTATTATTTGCCTTCTCTCTGAACGTCTCCCTTTTAGTAATTCTTTACAGCAAGTCAGCTGGCCTCAATTTCTCTTAATTTTTCTTCATCTTAGAATGTTTTAACTGTACCTTTATTACTGAAGAATATTGTTACTGGGCATAAAATTGTCTTGATGGTTCCTTTTTTTCGGCATTTAAAAAATGCTGTTCTTTCTTTTAGCCTCCGTGGTTACTGATAAAAATCACCGTCATTCCAATTACTGTTCTTCTATAAGTAATATATTGTTTTGTTCGTGTCACTTTCAGAATTTTCTTTTCAGTAGTTTAATTATGGGACTGTGTGAGGTTTTTTTGTTATTCTATTTGGAGTTCACTGAGCTTTTTGAATCTTTAGGTTTATGTCTTTTACCAAATTTGGAAACTTTTCAACCATTATTTCTTCAAAATTTTTCTGTATCACATTCTTTACTCTCTTCCTTTTTTTTTTTTTTGAGATGGAGTCTTGCTCTGTCACCCAGGCTGGAGTACAGTGGCACAATCTTGGTTCACTGCAACCTCTGTCTCCCTGGTTCAAGTGATTCTTCTGCCTCAGCCTCCCAACATGCTTGAATTACAGGTGCCTGTCACTATGCCTGGCTATTTTTTTTTTTTAATTCTTAGTAGAGACAGGGTTTTACCATATTGACCAGGCTGGTCTCAAACTCCTGGCCTTAAATGATCCGCCTGCCTGGGGCTCCCAAAGTGCTGGTGGGATTATCGGTGTGAACCACCGTGGTGTCTGGCTCTTTCTTTTTGAGACTGAGTCTCACTTTGTCACCCAGGCTGGAGTACATTGGCATGATCTCGGCTCACTGCAGGCTCAGCCTTCGAAGTACCTGGGATTATAGGCATGTGACACCACCCCTAGCTAATTTTTGTGTTTTTAGTAGAGACAGAGTTTCACCATGTTGGCCAGGCTGGTCTCGAACTCCTAGCTTCAAGTGATCTGCCTGCCTCAGCCTCCCAAAGTGCTGGGATTACAGACATGAGCCACCTTGCCTGGCTCTTTACTCTCTTCTGGGAGTGATGACACAAATAACTTTTTATTGTTCCACAGGTCTCTGAGGCTCTGTTTATTTTCCAATTTGTTTTCACTGTTGTTCTGGTTAGATAATTTCTATTGATCTGTCTTCAAGTTTCCTGCTGTTTGCATTCTGTTACTAAACCTATTCAGTGAAATGTTTTTGGTTATTGTATTTTTAGTTCTAAAATTCCCATTTAGCCCTTCTTTACATTTTTTCTTCTGAGACTTTAAAAAATGTCCTTTCATTTTAACAATTTTTGCCCTTATTTCTTGCTCCAAGGATGTTGATATTTTTGTTTTATTGGCCAATTGATCTGATTGGGTTAGGTCCAGCCAGCCTTGTGTGAATTATCAGTTCATTTTTCAAAGCCTTTGCAGTGTTGCTCAGATCTGCCCCATGTAAATGCCACCCAGTCACCAGTCTGAGACTGGTATAGTGGTGTTCTATTTGTAATTTGGTCATCAGGGTCAGTGTGTGCTGTTGAGGATCGTATATACATACTTGCTCACCTGGGGAATGGACCCACAAGTTTGTAAACAGCTTTAAGAGATTGCTTTCATGAGTTTCTCCCTTTCTGTGATCTCCCTGTGGTTTATTGGGCTTCCCTTTTTCATTCTTCCAGCCAGAAAGTGGACTTTATTTTCCTAAAGTCAGGCCCAAAATGTGGGAGGAGAGAGAGAAAGCAAGGGCTGTTTGCCCCACTCTCTCGGGACTGACATTCTTCCAGAGAGGAAGGATCCCCTCCCTCTGAATTTTAGACTTCTGCCACCCACATTGCCACCCATCACCACAGGATTGTATGAAGACTGAGCATAAGAGAATTGAGAAAAGGGGAAAAGAAGAAAAACTGGATTTTTATACTCTCTGGGTGTTAGGAGACCTCTTTCCTGATCCTCAAGCCAGAGCTAGAGGTCTTGTGGAGCTCCCATTGTCTTGCTAATGCCCACATAGGTTGTGTGGAGTACAGGTGGAGGGAAAAAACAGTCAGTTAACTGCTAGTACTTCTAACTTCCCAGCCCACCTACTTCTCTTTACTTTCCATTGTTTGCAATCAGCTACTGCCTGCTTTTTGCCCAGGTTTTATAACTGTGTTCAGTGGGACAGAGAGTGGAATGTGCTTATTCCATCTTATCTGGAACCTTTCTTAATATATTTTTTGTCAGTTTTGTCTGTGTTTTATCCATCCTTCATTTTATTTTATTTTTTTGAGATGGAGTCTCTATCTGTCACCCAGATGTGAGTGCTGGAGTGCAGTGGCATGATCTCGGCTCACTGTAACCTCCACCTCCTGGGTTCAAGTGACGCTCCTGCTTCAGCTTCCCGAGTAGCTGGGATTACAAGGAAGCACCACCACACCTGGCTAATATTTGCATTTTTTAGTAGAGACGAGGTTTTGCCATGTTACCCAGGCTGGTCTCAAACTTCTGACCTCTGGTCATCCACCGGCTTCTGCCTCCCAAAGTGCTGGGACTACAGGCCTGAGCCACCACATCCGGCCCCATCCTTCATTTTAGACAGTCTAAGAGGTTTGTATTCAGCCAGATTTCCACACTTACTTGTTTATTTGTGTTGTGATGTTTTTAAATGTTCAAATCTTAGCATGCACAAACAATTCTGTAGAAACAAGTTGTTTATACTTGACTCCCAGTGTAAGTAAAGGAGCTTTTGAGTCAGAGATTCAGTAACTTGCCTGAGGATTTCTCGTATCAGTGGTTGGTTATGCAATGTCTGTGAAAAGCCCTAGAAGCTAAAAGACCAAACCTTAAAATATTAGAAACAGAAAAGGCAGTTAATTATTATACAGAATTTGTTACAAAAGGAACTATAACTTACTAAAGTCAGATGATTTCTGGCCTTGACACTTCAGGATTTAGAGAAGACACTATTGTATACTGAAGCAGGGCTCTTTTCTTTCATATCCTTTAGCACAGGAAAGCTGAACTAGGGATTTTTGCAAGATGAGAAAGGCCTGTTTAAATGTATGTGTATATTTTTTTTACAGTAATAAATGCATATGAAAATAACAGATTAACATATTTGGGCGCCAGCATACCCAGCTAATTTTTGTATTTTAGTAGAGACCGGGTTTCACCATGTTGGCCAGGATGGTCTCCATCTCCTGACCTCGTGACCCACCCGCCTTGGCCTCCCAAAGTGCTGGAATTACAGGCGTGAGTCACCGTACCTGGCCTCTCAGTTTATTTTGATATGTATTAATAATAACAAAGACTAATAGATGAGAAGCTAGACAAATTTTATAAACCAAGTACTGCAAAATATGAATGGTAGACTGTAGGTGATATATGGGTGTACACTGTAAAAATTACTAAATTTTGCTGTTTATTTGAAAATTTTTGTAATAAAATGCTGGAAATTTTTGTGGAAGCACACCAAAAACAACTTCATTGTATTTGGATAGTCAACTTAATTTAGAATATTCAAATGTCCAAGGAGTACCAATGTCTTAAGCCATTCTGTTGGCCTTTCCCAAATTGTACTATTTTATGAAGTTGTTTTAAAGAGAGATGCAGTCCCGGCATGGTGGTACACATCTGTCATCTCAGCACTTTGGGAGCCTGAGGCAGGTGGATCACTTGAGGTCAGCAGTTCAAGACCAGCCTGGGCAACATGGCAAGACCCCATCTGTACTAAAAATACAAAAATTAGCCTGGCATGGTGGCACGCACCTGTGGTTCCAGCTACTCAGAAGTCTTAAGCACAAGAATTGCTTGAACCTGAGAGATAGAGGTTGCAGTGAGCTGAGATCATGCCACTGCATTCCAGTCTGGGTGACAAAGTGAGACCCTGCATCAAAAAAATGAAATAAAGAAATTTGAATTTTTTAAGGGTTGTGGGGCTGGGCGCGGTGGCTCATGCTTGTAATCCCAGCACTTTGGGAGGCCAAGGTGGGTGGATCATGAGGTCAGGAGATTGAGAGCATCCTGGCTAACACGGTGAAACACTGTCTCTACTAAAAATACAAAAAATTAGCTGGGCATGATGGCATGTGCCTGTAGTCCTAGCTACTCAGGAGGCTGAGGCAGGGGAATCACTTTAACCCGGGAGGCAGAGATTGCAGTGAGCCAAGATTGCACCACTGCACTCCAGCCTGGGCAACAGAGTGAGACTCCATCTCAAAAAAAAAAAAAAAAAAAAAAAAAGGGTTGTGGGACCTGTTAGTTAATTATATTGAAATGCTTTCTTTTCTAGGTCATCCATGCCTGGCTTATTATATCATCTCTATTGTTGCTGTTCTTTTTTTCATTCATTTACTTGGGGTAAGTCATGAAATTTTTGGTCTTTTAAAATCAACTACCTTTGTGCCCCATAGCTATCACTTAAAGCCATGTACTTTGTTGATGAATTACTCTTAAGTTATAATTGTTTCCAAATATAGATCATACTTAGTATATAAAAGATAAGTCAGTATTACTAATTGAGACATCTTCTGTTCCATGCTTATAATAAGTAGAACTGAAAGAACTCAAGACTGCAGTTAATTCTAAGCCTTTTTGAAGATATATTCTTCTAGTAGAAGTCTATGAATCAAAATTTTAAGAAAGTGTTTTAAGAATGTATAAAAACAAGAATTAATTGATTTTCACACATCTGTATTGTTTTTTGTCAGTGACACTTTTTTCTTTCAAATGAAATCTTAAATGAAATTTTCACATATGATATAGAAAAAAGTCGATCTGGGCTGGGTGCAATGGCTCACACCTATAATCCCAGCATTTTGGGAGGCCAAGGTGGGTGGATCATGCATGAGGTCAGAAGTTCAAGACCATCCTGGCCAAGGCCAAGATGGTGAAACCCGTCTCTACTAAAAATACAAAAATTAGTTGGACACAGTGGCAGGCACCTGTAATCCCAGCTACCCAGGAGGCTGAGACAAGAGAATTGCTTGAACCCGGGTGGCAGAGGAGGTTTCACTGAGCCAAGATCGCGCCACTGCACTCCAGCCTGAGTGATAGAGTGAGACTCCATCTCAAAAAAAAAAAAAAAGGAAAAATGTGGATCTGGTCTGTCGAAGAGAATAGAACAGTGGAGCTCAGAGAAGCTCAGGCTGAAAAAAGCCTGGCCTTTTTCTCAGCTCAAGTGGCAGAATACAGTTTGTAAACAATTGCACTAGCTCTTAAATTTGAAGAGATTGTAAAACTAATAAATAAATTGGAGAGTTATTTCTTTGGTAGAAGATAAAGGGAAATAACCACAGACAAAAGAAGCAAATGTGAGAATCTTATGAAATGGATGATATTCTAGAAAAAAAATTACCCAAACTGACCCCGAAGAGACAGAAAATCTAAACAGAGCAAAAAAGAAATAAAGTTACTGAAGTAGTTTCTACCCCACCTGCACAAATAATAGTACCGGGCCTCAGTGGATTCATAGGGAAATTCTGTTAAACCTTTAAGGAATGGTAACTCTAATACTGTTTTAAGTGTTCCAGAACATAGAAAAAGTAAAAAAGTTTCCAGATTAATTTTATGAAGCCAGCAAACATTGATAACTAAAGCCCTGTGAGTTATCAAGGAAAAGAAAACTGTTGCTCAGTTATATTTATTGATCTCAAAAGAATAAGAAAATATTAAGAGAATTCAGCACTAGATTAAAAGAGGAATACATGTGACCAAGTGGAGTTTGTTTGCAGAATGGAAGACTGGTTCATTATTAAGTCCCCATGTTACTAGATCATCGTCTCTGTACATGCTAAAAGGCGTTTGATAAGATTCCACACCTGCTCTTGATCAGGTTCCTTAATAAAACAGATGGAGCTGTGTGTGGTGGCTTATGCTTATAATCTCAGTACTCGGGGAGGCCAAGGTGGAAGGATCGCTTGAGGTTGGGATTTCGATACTGACCTGCACAACATAACAAGACTCCACCTCTACAAAACATAGATTACCCAGTCGTGTGTGCCTGTAGTCCTAGCTGCATGGAAGACTAAGGTGGGAGCATGGCTCGAGCCCAGGAATTCAAGGCTGCAGTGAGCTATGATTGCGCCACTACACTCCAGCCTGGGTGATGGAGCAAGACTCATTCTCTAAAAATAAATAAATAAATTTCTTAACATGATAAAATATATGAATCTCATTCTAAAAGCCAATGTCATCCTCATAGGGAAACTAGAAGCTTGCCTATTAAGGTCAGGAATGAGATGAAAGTTTTTTTTTACCCCCCTGAGATGGAGTCTCGCCCTATCATCCAGGCTGGAGTGCAATGGTGTGATCTCAGCTCACAGCACCCTCCACCTCCCACGTTCAAGCAATTCTCCCACCTCAGCCTCCCAAGTAGCTGAGAGTACAGGCACCCATGACCACACTGGCTAATTTTTGTATTTTTAGTAGAGCAGGGGTTTTACCATGTTGGTCAGGCTGGTCTGGAAATTCTGACCTCAGGTGATCCGTCCTCCTCAACCTCCCAAAGTGCTGGGATTACAGGCATGAGCCGCTGCGCTCAGCTGAGATGAAGGTTTTCTTTATCAGCAGTTATCCAGCATTGCTCTGGAGGAACTAGCAAACACAATTAAACAAGAGAAAGAAATAAGAACTATATAATTTAGAAAGGAAGGTTAAATTACCAATAATTGGAGATAAAATGATTGTTTACTTTGTTTTAGAACTAACTGAAAATCAGTTCGAATTACTAAGTAAGTTTAGTAAGGCAATTGAAGACAAAATTAAACACAAATCCCTAGGCCGGACGTGGTGGCTCATGCCTGTAATTTGAGCACTTTGGGAGGCCAAGGCGGGTGGATCACCTGAGGTGAGGAGTTCAAGACCAGCCTGGCCAACATGTTGAAACCCCATGTCTACTAAAAATACAAAAAAACAGCTGAGCATGGTAGCAACCGCCTGTAGTCCCAGATACTCAGGGGGCTGAGGCAGGAGAATCACTTGAACCTGGAAGGTGGAGGTTACAGTGAGCCAAGATCACACCATTGCACTCCAGCATGGGCAGCAAGAGTGAAACTGCATCTCAAAAGAAGAGTTGGAGATCAACCTGGTCTCAAAAAAAAAAACAAAAAAACTACAAATCAGTAACCTTCACATAAACAACTAGTTAGGAAACATAATAAAAGAAAAATTCCATTTATGATAGCAGCAAAAACGTTAAATATCTATGAGTAAACAAGAATTGTGCAAGCCCTGGACACTAGCAAGTCTGAGATGCTGGCTGAGGCCCTGGCCCCAGCTCCCCTTGAGCTGAGCAGTATGGAGAACATCTTGCACAGGCTGCAGACTGCCTTCCAAGAAGCCTTTGACCTTTACCATGTGTTGGTCTTCAGTGACTGGGTGGGCAGTGAGCAGTAGCAGGTGCAGACAGAGCTGGCCTCTACCTTCCTGTGGATCCACAGCCAGTTGGAGGCCAACAACTGGGTGGATGTGACTGATGTGGCTCCAGGCCCTCTCCAGCTCAGGTTCATCTCCTGACATACATTGTACTCAGACCTTCTGGTGCAGGCTCTGCATGAGAAGGTGGGGTCGCTGAGGGCCAGCAGTTCCTGCTCCACTATAGGCTGCTGCTTCTGAAAAATTGGTATTTTAAGTGAATAAACTGACAGCGTAGAGGAGTAAAAAACTTAATTTGCCAGATCTGTTATTGAGAAATTTTAAGGCTGGGTGTAGTAGCTCACACTTGTAATCCCACCAATTTGGGAGGCCGAGGTGGGAGGATCCTTGAGCCCATGGGTCCTAGACCAGCCTGGGCAACATGGTGAACCTCCTTCTCTACATAAAGTACAAAACTTAGCCAGACGTGGTGGTGCATACCTGTAGTCCTAACTACTTGAGAGGCTGGGCAGGAGGATCACTTGAGCCAAGGACTTTGAGGTTGCAGTGATGTATGGTTGTGCCACTGGGTGACAGTGAGAACTTGTCTCTATTTAAAGAAGAAAGAATTAAAATATGCTATCATTTGTGTTAAGTAGAAAAGTATATGTATGATATGTATAGAATCTCTGGAAGGATGTAGATGAAATTAATGATAGTGCTTTCTAGCCAGCCATGGCTCACACTTATAATTTCAACATTTTTGGAGGTGGAGACAGGAGGATCGCTTGAGCCTAGGAGTTCAAAGCCAGCCTGGGCAACATAGTAAGACCCTATCTCAAAAAATGTATATATATTGCTTTCCGCTAGAGAGGGGAACTGTGAGAACAGTGGAAAAAACCTACTTTTCACAGTGTCTGTTGTGAATTTTATATATTATTCATGTGTTACCTAGCCAAAGATTAATAAATAGGTTGTTTGTTTTTTTCTTTTTAAGTTTGAGGATACCTGAAATGCTTAATAAAAATATCTACATTGTCCAGAAATTTCAACATTTACTCTGTTAGAATTTCAAAGTGAGAGAGGAATCATCTTTCTGGTTAGTACCCGAAACTCAAAAGTTTGTGCTTAAAGGTATGCTTTCTTTGTCCTCATTTACCTCAGGCATCTTCTATAGTTGCAGTCTTTGTTGTTAGATGGTGGATTTTTCTTCCTCAAAATTCAAACGCATTTTCTTATAAAAATGCTAAACATTCATTGTCTTTTTAAAAAGACATAGGAGAAAATGACCAGATTCCCACCACCTAAAGATAAGTCCTGTCATCATCAGTTTCTCATCTGCTCTTCTCTCAAAGTTTTACATAAATGGGATCATAAACAGGATCCTATATTTTTTCAAGCAACAGTATATTATGCCTATACTCCATGTTTATATGTGTGTATTAAAAACGTATGTGTATATATGTGTGTGTGCGTGCATATGTGTGTATGTATGTACATATATATATATATATATATATATATATATGATGATGATTTCTCTCCTGCTTTGAAGGAGAAAGAAAGCACACCTTTATTTAAGCATAAACTTTGGATTTCAGATACTATTCAGAAAGATGATTTATCTCCTACTTTGAAATGCCAAAATACATACATATATATAAATGTATGTATTTTTTAAAATTATATATAAAAGTTATATTAAAATTATATATGTGCAATTTAAAAAAGTGTTAGAGTTAGGATCTTGCTCTCTTGCCCAAGCTGAGTGCAGTAGTGTGAGCATGGTTCACACAGCCTCCACCTTTGAGGCTTAAACTATCTTCCTGCCCAGCCTCCTGAGTAGCGGGGACTACAGGCATGTGCCATCACCTCCAGCTAATTTAAAAGTTTTTTTGTAGTGATAGAGTCTCACTGTGTTGCCCAGGCTGGTCTGGAATTCCTGGCCTCAAGTGATCCTCCCACCTCCCACCTCCCACCTTGGCTTCCCAAAGTGCTGGGATTACAGGCGTGAGCCACCGCCTAGCCTGCATATGTCTACTAATGACCGAAATCTCATCCTATGGAAATTTATGTCATATCTATAAAATTTATTGGCATATGTTTAATTTTTTTCTAATTTCAGATATTTTAAACTAATATTTCCTCAAGTTTGGCATTTTAGGTATTATACGATCTTTTCTTCTGTTTGTACTTATTTTTATAGTTATGGCCTGTGAAACTGGTTTCCCATTTATATGAATGATATAGAGTTTCCTGTTTAAAAAAAAAAAAAAAAGTTCAGCTTGGGAAAAAGTGAATTGTTCAACTTGAGGGAAAAAAGTGAATTAATCGTCCAGGTGCAGTGCATGATGCTTGTAATCCCAGCACTTTGGGAAGCCGGGGTGGGCGGATTGCTGGAACCCAGGAATTTGAGACCAACCTGGGCAACATGGTGAAACCCTATCTCTACAAAAAAAAAAAATTAGTGGGGCATGGTGGCACACACCTGTTATCCCAGCTACATAGGAGGCCAATCTGGGAGGACCCCCTGAGCTCCAGAGGTCAAGACTTCAGTGAGCTGTGATTGTACCACTGTACTCCAGCCTGGGTGACAGAATGAGACCCTAGCTCAAAAAAATAATAATTTAAAGGAAAGTATTAAATAAATAATAGCACAGTTGATATAGGTTATGTTAAAATTATAAAGGTGCGATAATATCTAATGTTTGGAAGCCATCACATTATTCTAAACAATGTTTTGATGAAAATTATTGTACATAAATCTTTTAACATCTGTTTAACTTTTTTTCAGGGAAGTGTTTAAAACCTATAACGTTGCTGTGGACTACATTACTGTTGCACTCCTGATCTGGAATTTTGGTGTGGTGGGAATGATTGCCATTCACTGGAAAGGTCCACTTCGACTCCAGCAGGCATATCTCATTATGATTAGTGCTCTCATGGCCCTGGTGTTTATCAAGTACCTCCCTGAATGGACTGCATGGCTCATCTTGGCTGTGATTTCAGTATATGGTAAAACCCAAGACTGATAATTTGTCACAGAAACGCCTCATTGGAGTGTTTTCTTTCCTCATCTCTTTATCTTGATTTAGAGAAAATGGTAAAATTCCATAGCTCTTCAGTAAATCATTAATTAGCTATAGTAACTTTTTCATTTGAAGATTTCAGCTGGGCATGGTAATTCATGCTTGTAATCACAGCACTTTGGAAGGCTGAGGCAGGCAGATCACCTAAGCCCAGAGTTCAAGACCAGCCTGGGCAACATGGCAAAACCGTCATATCTACAGAAAATACAAAAATTAGCTGGTCATGGTGGTGCACACCTGTAGTCCCAGCTATTAGGAAGGTGAGAGG
Source organism: Plecturocebus donacophilus (assembly GCA_004027715.1). Classification (NCBI taxonomy): domain Eukaryota; kingdom Metazoa; phylum Chordata; class Mammalia; order Primates; family Pitheciidae; genus Plecturocebus; species Plecturocebus donacophilus. Next base: position 22,906 of record PVKP010023967.1, on the reverse strand, counting down.
AACAATTGAGCCTAGGAGGTCGAGGCTACAGTGAGCTGTGATTGTGTCGCTACCTTCCAACCTGGGTGACAAAACAAGAATCTGTCTCAAAAAATTTTGTTTTTTCAAAAATTTTGAGGTTTTGTTCTTTAAAAATGTTTTATTACTGCCACTAGTTTAACTCAGTAATGGGTTAGTGGAAGGAGCCACAAACAACTGGTGAGAAGACTTATATTGAAATTCCGTCTCTACCACTGACAGTCTTTATGACCTTAGGAAAGTGACTTGAGCTGTTTGAGCTTCAGCTTTCTCATTTGTAAATTGGGGACAGTGCATTTTCCACTGTTGTAAAAGTTCAGTGAATTGATTATATGTTAAAAATCACAAGCAGGTTTGGGTGCAGTGGCTTATGCCTGTAATCCTAGCATTCTGGGAGGTCTGAGGCGGGCGGATCACTTGAGGTCAGGAGTTCGAAACCAGCCTGGCCAACATGATAAAACCTGTCTCTACTAAAAATACAGAAATTAGCTGAGTGTGGTGAAGTGTGCCTGTAATCCCAGCTACTTGAGGGGCTGAGGCAGGAGAATTGCTTGAACCCAGGTGGTAGAGGTTGTGGTAAGTTGAGATGGTGCCACTGCACTCCAGCCTGGGTGATAGAGTAAGACTCTGTCTCAAAAAAAAAAAAAAAAAAAAAAAAGCACAAACAGAGGGAAGTGGTAGATACACAAAATGCTCAATTCATTTTTTAAAAGTTTTTTTTCTTTTATGTCTTACTGTATAAGCTTTTTTCTCTTTCTTTCTTTCTTTCTTTTTTTTTTTTTTTTGAGACAAGGTCTTTCTGTGTCACCCAGGCTGGTTTGCAGTGGCACAATCATAGCTCACTGCAACCTTTGAACTCCTGGACTCATGCAATACTCCCACTTCAGCCTCTCTCTAGTTACTAGGACTACAAGTGTGCACCACCATGCCTGGCTTTTTTATTTTTCAGAGAGACAAGGTCTGGCTATATTGCCTAGGCTGGTCTTGAACTCATGGGCTCAAGCAGTCCTCCTGCCTTGGCCTCGCAAGGTATTGGGATTATAGATATGAGCCACTGCATCTGGCCTCATTTCACTTTTAAAATCAAAATTAGATTACCTCCTTTATATAAGGTAATGTATGGAATTATTATTTTAAAAATAAAACTGATTTGGACAGTGTGAGATTCAAATTCTGTAACCACCAGTGTGACATGGGTCCTGAACAGTCAGAATGTATTCCAGCCATTAACCCAGGCAGCTTTTAGGTACCTACTCTGTGGCTATTGTCCTGTATGAAGGCAAGAGATCCATTTTCAGAGACTGATATGTGACCTCTTTTATATTATAGGGCCATGGCCATACTCTTTGTTTTTGTTTTTTTCTTCCAGAGACAGGATCTCTCTCTCTGTCACCCACACTGGAGTACAGTGGCATGATCATGACTCCTGTTCTGGGCTCAAACAATCCTCCCACCTCAACCCTAAAGTAGATAGGACTATAGGCATGCACTACCATGCCTAATTAAAAAAAAAAAAAAAAAAAAAGATTTTTTTTTTTTTTTTGCAGAGATGAGATCTCACTGTGTTTCCCAAGTTGGTCTGGAATTCCTGGCCTCAAGAGATCTTCTTCCCACCTTAGCCTTCCAAAGTGTTGGGATTACAGGTGTGAGCCACCATGCCTGGCCATACACTTTTATCACTATTACATACTTATTAAAATGTTTGGTGGCCTGTAATTGGAAAATCATCCTCATTTGATTGATGAAGTCTATGGAAATGGCATTGAACTGGTTCTGTTCTTGTGTTTGAGTAATCAGTTGTGGAACTATAGAAGTCATACTCTCTATCTGATTTCCTAATTACTTTATGTTGTATAGTACTTGATGGTTTGCAAAGTAATCATCTGTTGCTTTGCTGTGATTAAGAATGCCAGGTCTGGAGACAGAATGCCTGGGTTCAAATTCTGCTCATCACTTTTTTTTTGTTTTTTGAAATGGAGTCTCGCTCTGTCACCTAGGCTGGAGTGCAGTGGCATGATCTCTGCTCACTCCAATTTCAACCTTCCAGGGTCAAGCGATTCTCCTGCCTCAGCCTCCCAATTTAACTGGGACTACAGGTGTGCAGCACCATGCCTAGCTAATTTTTGTATTTTTAATAGAGATGTGATTTTGCCATGTTTGCGAGGCTGGTCTTGAACTTGACCTCAAGTGATCCATCCGCCTCACCCTCCCAAAGTGCTGGGATTACAGGCATGAGCCACTGTGCCCAGCCTACTCAATCACTTACTAGCTATTTGACCACAGACAAGTTGCTCAACCCCTAAGTCTGTTGTTATGAAGATTAAATTAAATGATACATTTAATACAATAATACACTTAGAACAGTGTCTATCAGTAAATTTTTTCTGTTTTAAGAAACAGGGTCTCACTCTGTCTCCCAGGCTGGAGTAAAGTGGCATGATCGTAGCTCACTGTAGCTTCAAAAACCTGGGCTCAAGCAGTCCTTCTATTTCAGCTTCTCGAGTAGATAGGACTGCAGGCACAGGTTAGTGTTGACCTCCTGGCCTCAGGCAGCTTCCTAAAGTACTGAGATTACAGGCATGAAGCACTGTACCCAGCCCAGTGTTATATTTTTATATAATCCTGTGAAGTATCAAGGCAGTTATTATCCCTATTTGACTGCTAAGAAACTTGAAGTTTACAGATGTAAATTATTTGCCCAAGCTTAAACTCTGATCTTGAATCTGAATCCCTAGTCCAATATTCTTTTCACTGTATTACAATATTTTTACCATCAACCTTCCATTCTGTCTGCACATCGTACAAATGAGTATCTCTGCAGAGCTTTAAGTTGCTTTTAAACGAGATTGTTGTTGTACCCAATGTTTAGTGATTCTCAGCTCCATTTTTACAAGGTTTCAAGGTTTAATTTGTCATTAAAGTTCTGAAATTTTCAAAAGCAAAAGCAATTTTAATTTATTTTAATTGCTCTAAAAAATAAGTAAATTTATCATTTAGCAATTTTTAAAGGGAGAGCATATCATAAAACTGAAATAGTTACAGGATGTGGCAGAGTCAAACAAGCTGAAAATCTCATTACTTCATAGCAGGGCAGACTTCTTATTCAAACAAATTGAAGTAGAAGTGTTGAGAGTAGAGATTTCTTTGTGTATGTTTTATTACTGTACTATATTATAAATATAATTATATATATATAAAATACAAAGAGACATGACCACTTCAAGGCATAAAATTTTTTTTGAGATAGAGTCTTACTCTGTCACATAGGCTGGAGTGCAGTGGTGCCATCTCAGCTCACGGCAACCTCTACCTCCAGGGCTCAAGCAGTCTCCCACTTCAGCTTCCTGAGTAGCTGGGACTATGGGCACCCGCCACCATGAGCCGCTAATTTTTTTGCATTTTTGGTAGAGATGGTAATTCGCCATCTTGGCCAGGCCAATCTTGAACTCCTGAGCGCAAGCGATTTGCTGCCTAAGCCTCCTAAAGTGCTAGAATTACAAATGTGAACCGCTGTGCCTGGCAAAGGATGAAGTTTTCAAATTTAAGTGTAACTAAGTGACAGGAATGTCAACACAAGCTATCAATTCTTCCTTTACAAATTTAGCTGTACCTGTTTTATATATATTTATATATATATGTATATATTTTTACCTATACATGTGTGTGTGTATATAAACTGTACCTTTATATATGTGTGTGTGTGTGTGTGTGTGTATACATATATGTATATATTTTATATATATAGGTATATTTACCTGTTTTATATTTTTAAGTGTTTAAAATTATTTTAATATTTTTATGTGCTGAATTTTCATGACAGAAAATGAAAGAAAAATTGCAGTTGATGGAAAGAAATGGTGATATAAACAGAAATAATTTAGATATGTTGCTTCTTCTCTGATTTACTATTTTTGTAAAATAAGCTGCTTTTCATCACCACATACGTTCTGAGACCTGAATATTTGTGAAGTGCTTTTATTTGACCGGAGAGTAAAGAACTAATAAACTCTGTCTTGCAAAGAGTTATTATTTTGTTTTATTTAAATTTATTGCCCCCTTGGTTCCTCAAAGAAGAAATCAAAAAATAAATTAACTCCCCTCTTATTTCAAGTATTTCTCAGTAGTACATAATACTGCTTTTAAAAAGGAGAAGGGATGCGTTTCTTCTATTCTCTTCATATTTTGAAAAGTTCAGTCAAATTCCTTTTATTAAATTCCTCTTGAAGTAATCTTTTATTTATAGTTCATATCTGTGATTAGTTTAGAAGTGACTTCTTTCTGTTTCTGCTTACTGTAGGTTGACAACTGCTCTAAAGTAGTCTATCTCATCTCTGCAACTTTCCTTTATACTGGGAAGACTTATTTCTGGAACCTAGTAATGATACACTGTACACTAAGCAAATAGCAGTCAAACCCAAAATGAAGTTTTTACAGCTGTTCTGTATGATTTTATTTTGTTTAGGTGGTCCCCCTTGCCCCCACCAGTTCACCTGCCATTATTTCATATCAATTCAACGTTGTTTTGTGTAAAAAGAGACAAAATTAAATGTTTTCCCTTCATTAATTCCTAACACCCATTTACAAGTTGAGCCCATACATTTTATCAGATGTCTTTTCTCTTTTTCTTTTTCTAGATTTAGTGGCTGTTTTGTGTCCAAAAGGTCCCCTTCGTATGTTGGTTGAAACAGCTCAGGAGAGAAATGAAACACTTTTTCCAGCTCTCATTTACTCCTGTAAGTATTTGAGAATGATGTTGAATTAGTAATCAGTGTAGAATTTATAGGAACTGAAGTACATTTAACTCTGGTCATTTTCCTGGTACTTATTCTTATCTTAAATACACAGTATGCATGGAACTCCTACAGATCTCTTTGTTTCCTTGCAAACAATTGTCTTCTACCTAATGTTGATTCAAGAGAATTTTCAACATGAATAGAAAGAAAGGAAATACTTAGATATTGGGGAACCAGCATTCCCATTTAAAAACTTGTTAGTCAGGTGCCATCGATTAGGGCAAGCTCAAGGATTCTTTCAAGTCACTGGTTTAGATGTCTGCTATTCAGTGATCACTGAGGAACTGAGATTGTTGAGCAGAAATGTAATGTGAGCAGAGCTGCACCTTTGTAAGCTGGCAGCACTGTGTAAGATGAATTGGTGGGGTGGACTCTGAGATCATGAGAGGCATACTAAGCATAAGTAAGATGATATAGCCATGATCTAGGTGGAAAGTAATAAAGGTTTGAATTACAGTAGTGGCAGTAGCAATCAAGGGAAAGAGTTAATGGATGTTGCAGAGGTCAAATCAATAGTTCTAGCAACTGAGGAGAGAAGTTTTAAGCTTGAAGGAAAGAGGGGAAGAAAAAATGTTTTCCTGTATTTTCTTATTGTTGTTTTTGAGACTGGGTCTCACTCCCGCCCAGGCTGGAGTGCAGTGGTGTGATCACGGTTCACTCCAGCCTCGATATGAATAGAAAGAAAGGAAATATGAATAGAAAGGTGATCCACTCACCTTAGCCTCCCGAGTAGCTGTGACTACAGGCACATGCCACCATGCCTGGCTAAGTTTTTGTATTTTATGTAGAGACAGGGTTTTGCCATGTTGCCCAGGCTGGTCTTGAACTCCTGGGCTTAAGCAGTCTTCCCACCTTGACTTCCCAAAGTACTGGGGTTACAGGTATGAGCCACCACGCCTGGCCACATTTTCTTGTGTGAACGATCTGATTAGTTTTATATCTTTTTGTGGTTCATATCTAATTTAGTTGACAGTATGTGTAGGTCACTGAGGGAGACATTTCTAGCAGAAGTTTGGAAATGAAGTACTAGAATTTGGGAAAAAGTTGATATTCAAGATACAGACTTGAAGAACATCAGCAGAGAGGTTGTAGTTAAGCTCTGTGAGCTGGTGAACAATTCAAATAAAAGCAGAAAAGAAGAGGAAGACAAGGGTCACTTTGTCAACTGCTTTGTTTAGAGAATGAGACAGTGAAGAGAGGATACTAAAGGAAGTAGAAGAAAATATCAGAAAATTGTGAAAGCCAGTATTTTTCACTTAATGTATCATGACTTTTTTGATGTCAGCACATGAAATGGCTGCATAGTGTTCTCCTGCATAGATGTTCAGTGGTGGGTATCCTCATTGGTAGACATTTAGATCATTTCCATTTCTTTTCTATCACAGCATTTACAGAGAGCATCCATAAACTTATGAATGTTATTATAAGATGTATTCTTAGAGTAGAATTGCTAAGTCAGAGGATGTATGTATTTAAATTTTGACAGTTTGCCGAATTACTTCCTAAAAAAGCTATGCCAGTTTACATTCTCTTCAGTAATATGGAAGTACCAATTTCCGGCTGGGCATGGTGGCTTACACCTGTAATCCCAGCACTTTGGGAGTCTGAGGTGGGTGGATCATGAGGTCAGGAGTTTGAGACCAGCCTGGTCAAGATGGTGAAACCCCGTCTCTACTAAAAATACAAAAATTAGCCAGGTGTGGTGCTGGGCTCCTGTAATCCCAGCTACTTGGGAGCCTGAGGCAGGAGAATGGCTTGAACCTGGGAGGTGGAGGTTGCAGTGAGCCAAGATCATGCCACCGCACTCTAGCCTGGGTGACAGACCAAGACTCCATCTCAAAAAAAAAAAAAAGAACGAATTTCCTTATACCTTTGTTAATACTTGCTTGCTGTGTCTGTGCATACGTGTGTGTGTGTATATGTGTGTGTGTGTGAGAGAGAGAGAGAGAGAAAGAGAGATCTAATAGACAAAAAAATAACATTTTTTTTTTTGAGACGGAGTCTCACTCTGTCACTCGTATAGTGACCCAGTCTCAACTGACTGCAACCTCCGTTTTCCAGGTTCAAGCGATACTCTTGCCTCAGCCTCCTGAGAGCTGAAATTACAGGCGTGTACCACCATGCCTGGCTAATTTTTATCTTTTTAGTAGAGAAGCTGTTTCACCATGTTGGCCAGGCTGGTCTCAAGCAGTCTAACTGCTTTGGCCTCCCAAAGTGTTAGGATTACAGGTGTGAGCCTCAGCTCCTGGCCTTGTAAAATTAATCTTATTCAAGTAATATCCTTGAAAAAAGATAAAAATTACAGATAAAAATAAATTTTGTGGTAACTGTCTTCCATAATCTTAATGCCTTATCAGGTATTTACCCCGATATCAGTTTCTTCGATATTCTTATAGATTTTTTTTGCCTATTTTCTGTTGAGTTACTGGAAAACCAATTTCAAGAAGGAGAGAGGCCAGGTGTCATGGCTCACCTCTGTAATCCCAGCACTTTGGGAGGCCTAGGTGGACGGATCATTTGAGGTCAGGAGTTTGAGACCAGCGTGGCCAACATGACGAAACGTTGTCTCTACTAAAAATGTAAAAATTAGCTGGGTGTGGTGGCGCACGTTTGTAATTCCAGTTACTTGGGAGGCTGAGGCGGGAGGATCACTTGAACCCAGGAAGCAGAGGTTGCAGTGAGCCATGATCGCGCCACTGCACTCCCACCTGGGTGACAGAGGAAGACTCCATCTCAAAAAAAAAAAAAGAGAGAGAATATAAAATATTATAAAGAAGTCAAAGGGTAATGAGGACCAAGTAAACCATACAAGATTTGCTGCCTAAGATGTCATTAGTGACATTGAAGAGAGCAAGTTCAGTAGAGAAATAGGACCAGAAGCAGTATTCCAAAGGGAAGGTGCATATGTCTGTGTTTTGCCAGTGCTGGTGGTGGAAGTGATGGTGTAGGCAGAAAATGGGTGGTGAAGAAGGAGAGGTATAGTAAATGTCATGCACTGCATCAAAGATTTCTGTCTCACAGGCAGAGCAGGTGGTGACCTGACAGGGGAACAGGTTTGAGGAAGGGTGTTTAAAGGAGAGGGAAAATTTGTGACTATTTTTTTTGGTAGAGACAAGGTCTCACCGTGTTGCTCAGGCTGGTCTCGAACTCCTGACCTCGTGATCTGCTTGCCTAGGCCTCCCAAAGTGCTGAGATTACAGGCATGAGCCACTGCTCCTGGCCTGATAAGCATATATTTTCTGAAAAGCTCTCAAGTCTATTTAATGACCACAGAACATAAGACATTCTGAGATTATTTTAAAAACAATTCAACATATGTGGGAAAATAGGAATGTAAACCTTTACCTCCTGTGTAGATCAGGTAGGGTGAAGAAGGCATCTGTTGTTTTGCAGTACTAAATGTCTTGTGAGGATTTTATCAATCACTGAATTTGAGAAGTTTTGTTTTGTTTTTTTGAGACGGAGTTTCACTCTTGCCCAGACTGGAGTGCAGTGGCACATTCTCAGCTCACTGCAACCTCTGTTTTCTGGGTTCAAGTGATTCTCCTGTTTCAGCCTCCCAAGTAGCTGAGATTACAGATGCCTGCCACCATGCCTGGCAGGTGTTTTTTTTTTTTGTTTATTTTTTGTTTTTTGTATTTTTTAGTAGAGATGGAGTTTCACCATGTTGGCCAGGCTGGTCTTGAACTCCTGACCACAAGTGATCTGACTGCCACAGCCTCACAACATGCTGGGATTATAGGCATGAACCACTGCACCCAGACTTTGTTTTGTTTTTTGAACAGAATGTAAGAAAACAGCAATACCAGTCAGTGCTTTTTCCCTGAAGTGAATATAAACATGAATATAATTAAGTTTTAAATCAGTCATCCTGGCTATTTGTTTTCTGAAAATCAATAAATATAATTATTTTATGGACTTTAATACTGTTTCCCAGTTAAGGGTATTCAGTTTGCAAAATACTGTTACTAACAGGAAATGTATGAGCATTTTTGTTTTTTACTTCTGTCGTTTGACAGAAAAAATATACACCTACTCTTTGAGCTAATTCATTCTTCCCTTGTAGTCATTAGTAGAAGTGGTTCACTCTGGTAGCTTAACTAGAAGGGAAAATAACAATTCTTTGAGATAGATCTCTTTTTTTTTTTTTTGGAGATGGAGTTTCGTTCTTGTTACCCAGGCTGTAGTGCAATGGCGTGATCTCAGCTCACCGCAACCTCCGCCTCCTGGGTTCGAGTAATTTTCCTGCCTCAGCCTCCCGAGTAGCTGGGACTACAGGCGCGTGCTACCATGCCCAGCTAATTTTTGTATTTTTAGTAGAGACAGGGTTTCACCAGGTTGACCAGGACGGTCTCGATCTCTTGACCTCGTGATCCACCCGCCTCGGCCTCCCAAAGTGCTGGGATTATAGGCGTGAGCCGCTGCGCCCGGCCAAGATAGATTATTTTACGTAAAGCTTTTTCTTTGATTTTGTCTCAGTTAAAGGTTGTATTAATTTTTAAATCTGCAATATTTTCCAGCCAGGTATGCCTATAATCCCAGGACTTTGGGAAGTAGAGGCAGGAGGATTGCTTGAGCCCAGCAGTTCAAGACCAGCCTCGGCTACATTAAAAGCAAAAAACAAATTATTTTTTTGAGACAGTGTTTTGCTTTTATTGCCCAGGCTAGACGGCAATGGCACAATCTTGGCTCACTGCAACCTCCGCCTCCCAGGTTTAAGCTATTCTCCTGCCTCAGCCTCTTGAGTAGCTGGGATTACAGGTGCCTGCCACCACACCCAGCTAATTTTTGTATTTTTAGTGGAGACGGGGTTTTGCCATGTTGGTCAGGCTGGTCTTGAACTCCTAACCTCAGGTGATCCACCTGCCTTGGCCTCCCAAAGTGCTGGGATTACAGGTGTGAGCCACCGCACCCAGCCTCTTTTCTTGAACTTAAAAAAAAAAAATCTGCTTGTTTTTCTACTGATATAAGGTGTTTGGCGTTAAGGTGAAAGAAAAGTGATTTTTAAAAATATTATATTAGGGGCCAGGCTTGGAGGCTGACACCTGTATTCCCAGCACTTCAGGAGGCTGAGACGGGTGGATCACAAGGTCAGGCGATTGTGACCATCCTGGCTAACACTGTCTCTACTAAAAATACAAAAAATTAGCTGGGTGTAGTGGTATGCACCTGTAGTTTCAGCTGCTCGGGAGGCTGAGACAGGAGAATCGCTTGAACTCAGGAGGCAGAGGTTGCAGTGAGCCGCCATTGCACTCCAGCCTGGGTGACAGAGCGACACTCGGTCTCAAAAAAGATCATCTTAGTACTATTTATTCAACAAATACACTATTTATGATAATTACCATAGGGTCAGCAAACTACTGCTTGAAGCCAAATGTGGCCCATGGCCTGTTTTTATACAGCTTATAAGCTAAGTATGCTTTTTACATTTTTAAAAAATTGTTTTTTTTTTTTTTTTTAAAAAAAAAACAATATGTGACACACAAAACGTGAATTGTTTACTGCCTGGCCATATACAGAAAAATGTTGATTTTCATGATACTATTAAATGCTAAAACAAAAGGGCTTACTTACAGCTATATTTTTTTCATACTTGCATAAAGAAAGAAAAACAAATAAATAGCTGCTGCCTTCATTTCCAAAAGGCTATAGAAATTCATAAATAGGCTGGGTGCAGAGGCTCATGCCTGTAATCCTAGCACTTTGGGAGGCCAAGGAGGGAGGATTGCTTGAGCCCAGGAGTTTGAGTCCAGCTTGGGCAACACAGAGAGACCTTGTTTTTACAAAAAATAAAAATACAAATCCGTAAACCTCATACATGGTGGTTGCCCTTCAGTTTTTCTTCTTTAGATCTGGATTTAGTTAAACAGTGTATTCCCTGTCTTGTTTCTATTAACTTTTGATCATTTGGTTGGGTTATTCTGTAATGAAACTTGATTGACCTGAGAAATAACAAGGCGGTGGTTCAGCTTCTTTGCTTGTGTATTTCTTTCGTAAGTTCTTCAAGAAGCCTAAGTATTAGAAACATGGATAAAATTATAGTGATAAAAGGCCAGAGGGACATAAATGCCAAGTATCTTGTTTAAAATTACTGTAACCAGATTTGACTCAGATTGCTGCTGGCATTTGGTTCCCACCATACCCCATATGGCATGTGTTTGCTTATATGTACTTTATTATTGTGTTAATGTTGATATATCTTCAGGATAAGTTCCAAAATGTATTATTGCCAGATTAAAGGGTTATTGGACATGCAGTTTTATTAGATGTTACCAAGTTTCCCTCCAATGGGGATTATACCATTTTTCAGTCCTGCCTGAAATATGTAAGAGAGAAGCACCATTTTAAAGTTTTCACATGGTCTCTGAGCTAAAATGTGGTAGAGATGTACACGTGTGTATCTAGATCTAGATTGATATATTGATATACATGTATATTTGTAGAAGGGACACAGGAAGCCACTTGACTATCCCTATTATGTTTACTGCTTTTAACTTTTTTTCTTACTCCATGTTTAAAACACGGCTTAGCATTATTGAACATTCTAAAAGTGAGAGATAATATGAAGGAAATTTATTCCGTGCATCTTTTGAATTATAATTTGCATCTGAGGCTTTTGTGAGCTCCAGTTTGTCCTGGAGTTTAGAACATTCAACTAGTCCAGCTGCTGTTTCAGTGGAATCTTGCTGGCCTGAGCAGTTTTCCTTCTGGTTACTTTTCAGGGACTAAAAATGATGATGAACAGTTTTGTGATAGCAAATGCAGTTTGAGCACTCCAGTAAACATTCAGTTTCAGAACTTTTTCTTTTATCTGCTAAAACCAAAGAGAACCTTTTATTATTTTTACTTCTGATTGTTAAACAGTCTTAAGGCAGCATTAGGAAGATTGACAATTTGTGTGGAGAAATGATGGCCTGCTGCTGTCTGTGCATACATTTTCCTTTGTGTGTCCAGTGCTTACCTGGAATTTTGTCTTGCTCAACAGCAACAATGGTGTGGTTGGTGAATATGGCTGAAGGAGACCCGGAAGCTCAAAGGAGGGTATCAAAAAACTCCAAGTATAATGCAGAAAGTAGGTAACTTTTGTTTCATAATATCTTGGTTTTTCAGGGTCACTGTCACCTTATAAGCTAGCAGTGTAGCAATGATTTTATCATCTCTCTTTGGTCATAGACTCCCTTGAGAGTCTCGAAAACTATGGTAATGTCCAGTAGATACATAGATAAATATTTAAGGAGTTCAGATACTCGAAACTCAACAATACAGTCAAGGCACCCTAGGTTAAGACATCTCCCATTTAAATACAGAATATAAGTATTGAAAGCTTCAGATTGTGGTTATGATTTTTTTGTTTGTTTATTTTTTAAAAGTCGTGATTTTAAAAGGAAAAAGTAAACACTCTCCAAACATGTAAAATAAGAACCTCCTAAAAGAAACAAGAAACAGACAATAAAGGAAAAATAAGTAAACAAAGCAAAATATAAACAACATAAAAATGAGAACTTCTCGTCTTACATGGCCAGAGTAACTGAAATATAATTTGAGATGTACTGATGTTTATACTGAGAAGGTCAAATATTCTAGGTGGATATGACTTTCTAGAAGAGGATAAGAATGACTTAGGATGAGCTGGGTGCAGTGGTGTGTTCCTATAGTCTCAGCTATGTGGGCGGCCAAGGAGTTCCAGATTAGCCTGGGCAACTTAGTGAGACCTTGTCTCAAAAATGATAATAACAATTTAGGATGAGAGACTGAAAGGCCCTCTATGGATACTACAGAACATATTAAGGAGAACACAAGTTAAAAGTTGTTATTAGATGGAGTTGAGGGGGAGCTTTCATTTAGTTTTCTGGAATAGAGGCTACCCTCCCACACACACTAAAAGAGTTGAGGAATAATAGCACACTATAAATAGTTAAAAAAAAAAAAAAAAAAAAAAAAGCAGCTTATTTTTTTGAAAGAAAAACAAAAAAGGACTAACGTTATGAGGAATCTGAAAAACAGGCACAATAAATGTTGGTGAGGGAAAAAGGCCTTAATTGAGTTGCTGTCTTTTCAGGAAAGGGAGTTTATGTTCTATAAAGCCAGGAAAACTATAGAATTAGCATTTGGGCAACTGCAGGGAAGATACTTTCAACCAGGAATTCCTATTTGGAACTCAAAGATACCAGTCTTTATTCCTTAGTAAGCAAGGCAGCAGAACAAGATGATGTTAGATTGTCACGGGATCCTTAGGGTGTCACTTTGCTAGCCAGAAACCTCTGTGGCCAGTGGCACCTTTGCCTGAGATTTGCTCAGGCCCACTGGGCTCATTCTACCTACTCATCCTGGCCGGCTATGCTTGGCTTTCACTACTAGCTGGACCCCACGGCTGCCAAAGGCAAGGCTGAGCAGTGAGGAGTATGTGAGTGAGTGCAGGGTCTGGCCACTGGGCACAGCCAGGCATACTGGCTATGGCAGGGTGGGCAGCTCCAGGTATCAGCTCCCTGTTGCAGCTAGACCAGGCATTCCCTACGTGGCTCGCACTACAGGCACTGGGGAATGCAGTGGCACTCAGAAGCTGGAGATGCCAGGAACTGCAGAACCCCAAAGAGGGTGTCACAGCCCTAGCTTAGGGAACTCCTGAGTCTGAGCTCCCCAAAGGTCCACAGCTCTGTACTCCTTCTCTCTTCTCTCTCGTCACCTGCAATATGGCAAGTGAGGGGCATGTTTCAGCCCTGTTTGTGTCACGGCCCTTTCAGTCCTTCCATTTAGCGGGTCCCAAGTTATTGTCCCATGTCCAGGAAGAAAAAAGCACATGGACAGCTGGAGGGAGACCAAGGTGAAGAGATGCTTTATTGAGCAACAGTACAACTCAGGAGATCTGAAGTGGGTAATGCCTATCTGCATGCAGTTGTCCCATTGTCTCTGCAGCCCTCAGTGGAGAGACCTGGAATTGGTAGCTTCTTTCTGCAGGTAGGTCATCCTGATGTCTGCTGTCCTCAGTGGGGAGGATACCTGGAATGGGTAACTCCTATCCACAGGCAGATCATCCCATTGTCTCTGCAGCCCTCAGTGGAGAGGAAACCTGGAGTAGGTAGCTTCTGTCTGCGGGCAGGTTTTCCCGTCGTCTGCCTGAGTTTGACTGAGTCTGGGGTTTTTATGGGGTTCTGAGGAGACGAAGTATGTGCTGATGGGTCCGTGGGCAGCCATGAGCAGGCCCAGAAAAAGCACCGTAAGTTCTCACTCTGGTCTGTGGAACTGGCAGCTTGGCCCCCAGGCTTCAGGCTGTCCCTGCCTTGAAGGTGGGACCTCACTGGGGACCTTCCCCTTTCCACCTAGGAGCCTGTCTGCCTTCTGCTGCCATCAGCCTGCTCCCTCCATGGCTCCCATGGCACCCAGGACGTTCATGCAGAAGGGTGCCTGCTGGCCTGCGGCAAGCTGCCTTCAGCCCCTCTTCAGCCACTCTCTCATGCTTGTTGGCACCCAAAGTCCAGAGGGGGCTGAGGTGGCAGGGGTCTGGCATGTCAGTGCCACCCCAAGCACTTGCACACCTAGCCAGGTCACGACAGCACCCAGGCTTGGCCACAACTTTGCTCTGAAATCTGAGCAGACACAGGGAGTGGGGAGAGACCAGACAGTGAAAGCAGGCACATTCATGCTTGTAGGGAGAAGGGGTTTCCTGGACCCCTGAGAGCGCAGGGATGCCCGGGTCTACAGCCATGGCTGGGAAGCTGCAGCTGTGGGAGTGCGGGGCTTCTGTCCCACCAACTCGGAAGGGGGCAGGGCTCCTGCCTGTTCCTGGCTCCCACCAGCTCACAGAGCATGCAGCCCCAGCTGCACCTCCCCTGCTGCAGCTGGCATCTTTGCAGCAGCCACTTCAGATGGGCTGCTGCTGCCATCAAGACCACTAGTAAACCTGATAGAAAAGTAAGAAATATACTGGAAAGAATTGCCACAGCCTGGTTCTTGTGTTAAACTGTGTTAAGCTAAAGAAAATCAAAACGGTTGTCTGTGAGCAAGAAGGGATATATATGTATGAGTATGAGTGATATATCAAGATTTCATTTATTTGACAGATGTTGGCTGAGCACCTGAATCTGTGCCAGGCCCTGGGGATATAGCACTGAACAAGATTCCCCTTCCCTTGTGAAGCTTATATATAGTCTTATTTGGGGAGCTAGAAGGTCAAGAAATTATTACATAAATAATTCATACAGGTGTGCTAGCTATTACGAAGAAGACGTGTAAGTTGCTATGAAAGTTTGTAATAGGGGAATCTTAGGTATCCTGGAAAGTCAAGGAGTGCTTCCCTGAAGAAGTGATAATAGGTGATGGCTAGCTGAAGGGTAGAGGAAGAGTTTTCCAGGAAAGGGACAACATGAGCGAGGGCTTTGAAATGAGAAGGCTGGATGAACTGCAGGCTTCCTCAGTGAGAGCAGCACTCTCACTGAGGAATAACTTGGGGGGCACAGTTCTTCATTCTGTGGGACTTCCCCACACATTGCAAGATATTTAACATCCCTAGCTCCTCACCCACTAAATGCTTTGAGGCCTTGTGATGATAAAACACTCCTCTACCCTGGTTATTTCCAAACGCCCCCTGGAAGGGAGGTGCTATCCCTAATTGACAATCACTGTTAATGGAACTAGAAGTTATATTGGAACAAAAGGGCATAAGGCTACAGGAGGGATATCTGTGCAAGAAGAAAACAAAGAACTGAGAGATTACCTGATGTGGTTGAACTGTCAGAGCGTTTGAGGATAAATTAGTCATAGATAATAATATAAAATTCATCAATGGAAAAAAATGAGGCAGTTTTCCAAAGAAAATAAAAACTTGTTCAAGAAAGCAAAAGTAATTATAGTATATTCCGGCTGTAGCAGAGTAGTTTAGTTATGAATACTATTTGCGTAGTGAAAATATAAAACTGATTAACATAAGATTATGGTGTTGGGAAGACAGGAAGAGTTAGATCTGCATGCATGCATAAGAAGATGAGCCCTAATGCTTTATCCTCTCTATAGGAGGTGAATAAGTACCCAAAATTAAAATATCAAGTTATGCCTCAAGGAGCATGCTACTTATAATTAATTATGGAGGTAAATACCAAAAGAAATAACTAAAAGAGTTTAAAGTAGAAATGAGTGAGGAGGGAGGGGGAAGAACAGGGACTGCTATTTTTATTTATAAAAAAATTTTTTTTTTTTTTTTTTTTTTTTTTGTAGAGATGGGGTTTCACCATGTTGGGCAGGCTGGTCTCGAACTCCTGACCTCAGGTGATTCGCCTGCCTCAGCCTCCCAAAGTGCTGGGATTACAGGCGTGAGCCACCATGCCTGGCCTATAAATCTTATTCTTAAATGATTTTATAAACTCCAAACCATAGAAGATTCAGGTTTTGTGGAGACCTGGTCAGTAAAAAGAATATAAAACAATACCAAATTGTGAGGGCTCTTCCAGAGGGAACCATGCAAGGAAGCTTTACTTATTCATGGTAAATCTACTTCTGCTTGGAGCATGTATTACTTTTATAAAAAATGAAGGAAGAATAAAAGTATTTTGAATATTATATATTTTAATTATTTTTAATGTATGGAAGTTTTTCAGACTATTGTGCTCACCATTTTTAATCAGATTGATATCATTATAACAAAATGACTGACCCATAAAGACATTCACTCCCCATCCTTTCCCAATCCACCCTCCAGAATGAAGCCACTTTTTTATAACTTTGTCCCTAAATCCAAGGGTGAGTGCCAACAGTTAAGAATCTTTCAGTTGCAAAAGATAAAAAGCCCAACTCAGTTGCCTTAAACAAAGAAGAAATGTATTATTTGATGTGACAGGAAGGCCTGAGGTGTAGACATTTGAAATTTGTAGGGTTGGTTAATTTGGTGGCTCATGGATGTTTTCAAGTATCCTAACTTTCTACTCTACCATCACTAGTGTATAGGCTTGGTCTTCAGCCCACTACTCCTCCTAGTCAGGACAGCTGTAGTTCTAGGCATCATATCTAGAGAAGGCAACAGTCAAGGGAAGAAGGGGACTGTTTATTTTTTCCTTTAGTCTCCCTTAAAGAGTGAGAAAAATTTCCCCAGGAATCCTAGCAGGCTGCTTTCCACTCATTGGTTCATACCAAGTCACAACCTCACAACCTTAGAGCTTTCATTAGGAAGAGGTATGGTGGTGGGATTACTATGCTTGACTTGGCTTGGTCAGGATTTACCCTCAGAGTCATGTGGGAGAGGGGTGGGAACCTAAACAGTTCAGGATTCTACCCTCAGGAAATAAGGGGGAAAATCGCTGTTGGATAAATCACCAGCAGGCACTGGTACAGCCCGTGCTTTGTGGTTTAAGGGCCTGCTAGTTACAGTGACAGTCAGCTAGTTACTGTTTCCATGTAATTTTCTTAAAGGTATTAAGTTTTTCTAAATATTAGAGCTGTACCTTCCACTTTCTCTTGAAGGCACAGAAAGGGAGTCACAAGACACTGTTGCAGAGAATGATGATGGCGGCTTCAGTGAGGAATGGGAAGCCCAGAGGGACAGTCGTCTAGGGCCTCATCGCTCTACACCTGAGTCACGGGCTGCTGTCCAGGAACTTTCCAGCAGCATCCTTGCTGGTGAAGACCCAGAGGAAAGTATGTGCATTTCTCTATGTTGCCAAGTCATGGATTCCTTTAGGTGGCTGCATTATCAATCTTTTCAAAAGTAAAATGAATTGAGAGTGTTACAGTCTAATTCTGTATCACATATAGCTTTTAGTGGGAAATATCAGTAATAGTGCTTTTTATTATAAAAAAGTTGGTTAATCCTATCTAAGACCTAAAAATAAATAAATAAATAAATAAAAAGTTGGTTGATAGGCCGAATTTTTCCCTTCAGACTTTTTAAGTTGGCCTTTTACAGCCTGACTTTTTGGCATTTATTTTATAAAGTAAAAAAAATTTTTTAAATTATTCCAGTAAGACTTCATGGCTGTAATATACTTGTCTACAAAAATTCCATTAATATGTTTCACTCTGCTGTAAAGAGACCTGTGGATTTGCATGATACAACCTTGTACATTATTCCTTTGTTGGCAAGTGCTATATTTTATTAATTTTAAAGAAAAAGAGATTTAGGATATTGACAGAAATGCAAGTATTTCTTCAGTGTCTGAGATGTGTCCTGCTTGATAGATTTAAGATAACATGTAGGGCTTCTTACAAACAGCAGCCATTAAAGCCCCTTAGGGCTCGGCCATCTCTTCAGGTAGTCTTAGTTACAGATGTGGTTCATTGAATGAGTTCAGCATATTTCCCAACTAAGTTATTTTTGGTTTTCTTGTTTTTGCAAAAGTGAAACTTGATTAAAACATTGCAACAAGAATATTAAGTAGTTTTAAAGAAACAAACACCTAGTTTCCTTAGCATCTTTAATCATTAGTCACTAATTATGACCTTGACATTATCCTTCAGTTTGAGAAGAAGAGGAGAACAATTTTTACACCTTGTCCTCAAGCTTTTAACTGAGTCAGAACTTTCACTGGGCGTATTCTGACTTTACTGCTTGGCTGATTTTCCCAGATGTCAAATCCCAGCTGCAGCCTATGACTTTCACACTCCTGGGAAAGTAGATGTACCTTTGCTCTTAGAGCAGGCTTTAGGTTGCCTTTGCTGGAATTTTTTTCTGCCCTCAGTTACCACCATAATTAGGTTGCCTCTTCTGCTACTTTTCTCTTTTCTCACAGGCACCAGGAGCCAAAAGAAAGAATATATAGTAGTTGTTGACCAGAGCAGCAGCATAATTCTTACCTGACTGCCTTTTCTGATTTGAAGATTCTCTCTCCTGAGAGTACTCTTTGTGTCCTCCTCTTCATCTCCAACTTTTTTTAAAAAAAGGAAAGTCTGGTATTTCCCCTCCTAACTTCAGATCAGTGTTTTCTTTCTCTGAATCCAATATAAAGTAATAACAAGAGTGCTTCATCATCTTATCATTCAGCACACACATCACCGTCTCTGATGGTCTAAATATGTTAAACCAGACTTATGGGTACTTACAAAAAGGTTCAGTTTACACTAGAAGTCAGTTGCTAAAAGGCACAAATGTCTCCCAAAACAACCTGTTAAAAAGTCAACATTTAACATTTAATTAGGAAATTAATCAAAGGATCTGAATGTATAGTTCTCCAAAGAAAATGTAAAAATGATCAATAAACACATGAAAAGATACTCAACATCATTAGCCATCAGGGAAATGCAAATCAAAACCACAATAGATACCACTTTATACCCACTAGAATGGCTGTAATAAAAAAAGATAGACAATAACAGGTATTGGTGAGGATGTGAAGAAACTAGAATCCTGATATACTGCTATTGGGAATGTAAAATAATATGGTGATTTTGGAAAACAGTTCGGTAGTTCTTTAAAAGATTAAATACGACCCAGTAATTCTACTCCTACGTATATGCTTGAGAAATAAAACATATGTCAACACAAAGACATGTATACAAATGGTCATAGTAATATTGTTATAACAGGCAAATATTGTAATATTGTCATAACCCACATGTCTATTAACTGATAAGTGGATAATGTGTTATATAGATACAACAATATTGCTTGGTTATAAAAAGAAACAGTCTATCAGTAGTACACTTAGGATGAGCCTGTTACTGGTCTGTTGTTTGTGGGAAGTATATCTTGAAATTCGCTAAAAGGCCAGCTGCCTTTGCAGTGAATAAAAATGTCTTACATTTCTAATTTAAATTTTTGTTCAGTTTTATTATTCAGCTTTAAAAAGGAAGGGAATTCTGACATGTTACAACATGAATAAATATTGAGGATATTATGCTAAGTGAAATAAGCCAGTTACAAAAAGAAAAATACTGTATGATTCTGCTTATATCAGACTATTAAACTCAGTAGAGTCAGAAAGTAGAACGATGGTTGTCAGGGGCTAGGGGGAGGGAAATGAAGAATCATTGTTTAATGGGTATAGAGTTTCAGTTTTACAAGATGAAGAGTTCTGTGGATGGATTGTGATGGTAGCACAGTGATATGATTATACCTAGTGTCGTTCAACTGTTCACTGAAAAAGGGTTAAGGTGGTAAACTTTATAGGTATCTTACCACAGTTAAATTTTTATTTTTGTTTGAGACAGAGTTTCACTCTTGTCGCCCAGGCTGGAGTGCAGTGGCATGATCTTAGCTTACTGCAACCTCTGCCTCCCAGGTTCAAGCAATACTCCTGCCTCAGCCTCCCGTGTAGCTGGGACTACAGGCGCACATCAACACACTCGGCTAATTTTTGTATTTTTAGTAGAGACAGGCCTTCACCATGTTGGCCAGGCTGGTCTTGAACTCCTGACCTCAATTGATCTTCCCATCTTGGCCTCCCAAACTGCTGGGATTACAGGCGTGAGCCACTGCACCTGGTCAAAAAAAAATTATTTTAAATGCCATTAAGAAACAGGCCAGATGTGGTGGCTCATGCCTGTAATGCCAGCACGTTGGGAGGCCTTGGTGGGTGGATCACCAGAGGTTGGGAGTTTGAGACCAGCCTGGCCAACATGTTGAAACCCAATATCTACTAAAAATATAAAAATTAGCCAGACATGGTGGTGCATACCGTAATCCCAGCTACTCAAGAGACTGAGGCAGGAGAATTGCTTGAAACCAGGAGGTGGAGGTTGCAGTGGGACAAGATCACTTTAAAAAAAGAAAGAAAGAAAGAGAGAGAGAAAGAAAGAAAGAAAGAGAGAAAGAAAGAAAAAGAAAGAAAGAAAGAAAGAAAGAAAGAAAGAAAGAAAGGAAGAAAGAAAGAAAAGAATCAGTTGAGAGAAAATATTTGCAAATCATATTGAAGTCCTGTTAAAGGACTTGTATTTAAGATATATATAAAGGATGCTTACACCTTAATAAGAAGACTATAGCCCAAATTTAAGATAAGGAAATGCTTTGACTAGACATTTCACCAGAAGAGATATTTAATGGCTAATAAGCATATAAAAAGCTGCTTAACATCATTAATCAGTGTGCTAGAATCAAAAGACTAACAATACCAAGTGCTGGTGAGGGTGTAAAGAAACTGGAACTCTGAGTTGTTGCTGGTGGAAATACAAACTGGCACAGCCAGTGTGGAACATGATTTGGCAGTTTTATGAAAAAGCTAAGAACCTAAACTTACATAGCCCAGCAGTTGCACTCCCAGGAGTCTATCCAACAGAAATGAAAACAATCCGTCCCCACAGGGACATGAACATGAATGTTTGTAGCAGCATTATTCAGAATAGCCCCCAACTGAAAACAATCCAGACGTCCATCAACTGGTAAATGGATAAGCAAACTATATAATGGAAAACCATTCAGCTTCCAGTAACTTCCAATAAAAAGGAAGAAACTATAGACACATGCAATGTCATGGATAAACCTCAAAAGCATTATATTTTATATTATATTATGTAAAATAGGCCAGCTACATATTGTATGAGTCATATGAAATGTGTAGAAAATACAAATTTATTAGGATAGAAAGCAGATCAGTGGTTGCTTAAGGCCTAGGGTAAGAGGGGAATTAACTGTAAACAGGTACAAGGTACCTGACTGGGGCGATGGACATGTGGATTGTGATGATAGTTGTACAGTTCTATAAATTTTCCACAATCATTGAATTGTCTCTTAAAGTTTTATGACATAAACCATAGCTCAATGAAGCTATTTTTTAAAAAATAAGATGATAAAATGATGCCTATCTCATAAGAATCCTTGTAAGAATTTCTTAGTACAAGTGCTGGGTATAAACTAGACATTCAATAGATGACAATTATTACTTATTGTTATTGATAAATGGCAGCACCTATAGTTAAGACTCCAGAGGCAGTCACATAGAATCTGGAACTCCTGTTGTAGAAAACCAAAAAAGAAAGAAAACCCAGCTAAAGCCTAATTTTATGTATCATTTACTGACTTTTCTCATTCATTGTGGGGTTGAGTTAGGGCAGTGATATTTTTGAATTGTAAAATCATAGCAAAGAGTGACCAACTTTTTTATATTTGTAATCTTTCCTTTTTAGGGGGAGTAAAACTTGGATTGGGAGATTTCATTTTCTACAGTGTTCTGGTTGGTAAAGCCTCAGCAACAGCCAGTGGAGACTGGAACACAACCATAGCCTGTTTTGTAGCCATATTAATTGTAAGTGTACACTAATAAGAATGTGTCTGAACTCCTAATGTCAAAACTCCGATTACACAGTCCCTTTAAGGCAGTTGTTTTAACCCCAAGTGGATTAAATGTTCCAGTTATCTGAGGAACTTTTTGATAATTGGATCTCACCTCAGTACACTTTGCAGTCACTTGGGAGCTTTTAAAACTGTAAGCTCTGCCCTGAGATATTCTTATTTAATTGTGTAGTTTTAAAAAGTTCCCCAGGAAATTCTGGTAAATATTTCTGTGTAGGAACCACTGCCTCAAGCCAAGCAGCACAGATATGTAGGAAATTAGCTCTGCAAGGTCAGTCTTCCAAGGGTAAACAGATCCTCACTTAGTCCCGGGGACTTAGTCACTGAAATTTTGGTGGTGGTTTTGCATTTAATAACACAGCCTATAGCATACAGTGTTACTTAAGACAGGAAGCATCTAGTGAGAGGAGCTAGTGCCATGCATGACCCCACATAGATCTTGCTAACAGTGATACAGCATGAACGCTGAAGCTTTCAAAACTATGATTTTTTTTTTTTTTTTGAGACAGTCTTGTTCTGTCACCCAGGCTAGAGTGCAGCGACATGATCTCAGCTCATTGCAGTCTCCTAGCTTCTAGTGATCCTCCTGTCTCAGCCTCCCAAATAGCTGGGACTACAGGCATGCACCATCACACCTGGCTAATTTTTGTATTTTTAGTAGAGATGAGGTTTCACCATGTTGGCCAGGCTGGTCTCAAACTCCAACTTCAAGTGATCCGCCCGCCTCGGCCTCCCAAAGTGCTGGGATTACAGGCATGAGCCACTGCACCCAACTTCAAAACTATGATTTAAGTGAATGACCCATAAAATATTTCTTACTGCTGTTTTTTGTTTTTGTTTTTGATTTTGTTTTAGAAAAAGAAAAGGAGGAAGAAAAAAGGAAACAGCA
>PVKP010023966.1:0-35606 GCA_004027715.1 Plecturocebus donacophilus | reverse complement strand
AACATGCATGTTTATATTTTCCATTTTAAAATCTGCATTGCATGTTCTCACTCATCGGCGGGTGTGGAATGAGAACACATGGACACAAAGAGGGGAGCATCACACACTTAGGTCTGTAGGGGAGAACTAGGAGAGGGACAGCGGGGGGTGGGGAGTTGGGGAGGGATAACATAGGGAGAAATGCCAGATATAGGTGATGAGGAGGAAGGCAGCAAACCTATGCAACAATCCTGCATGTTCTTCACATGTACCTCAAAACCTAAAATGCAATAAAATATATATATTTAAAAAAATGATTTGCCTTGTTAATTGTACAAGTCAATTTATAAAAATTTTTTATAAAGGGACAAAAGTTTAAAAAATCTACATTGCAAAAGAGAAATGGCTTCATCCCATGATCTTATACATAGGTCTTCTTCACTATATATCACAAAAGATAGATCATCTATGGTCTTCAATAACTTAAAATGACTTGTAATTTGGAATTCCTGAATTATGTAGAGGGTTTGTTTAACTTACAAGTACAGTATATGACTCTAGAACTTTTAAAATATCTTGGCTCCAGCAAATGAGCTTTTTGAGACTTGAAGCTATTGACTATTGTGAGTTAGCTCTTTTAATCTATTTTTAGTCTTCAAAAGAACATAAGATTTTGGTGTTCCTAATATAACATTTTCCTTCTGTATCACTGAAAATCTATTATGATCAATATTTGTTTATATGTTGATCTCTCTGCTGATAATCCTCTCTTGAGGAAGGGAATGTCTTTATATCCCCAAAATGCAATATTGAATACAATAGTGCATTTATTGTGTTCTATATTTTTCAAAACATAGAAATTCTTCATATGTTTTAAAAAAATATTGAACACAATAAATGCAATATTAATAGCTTATGGCAATGAATAAATTCAATTTTTTTTCTTAAAAATTAGTTCAGATTTCATTTTCTTTTTTGGTTTGTCTAATAGCTATATTTAAAAATAATAATGAAATGAAAGTAGTATAGCTAGAAAATCAGTCATGTTTAGAGGAATCTTGGTTGTAAATCAAATAAAGAATTGTCTGATCTGCATGTACCAAGGGCAAATTACTTCGAGATGTAGTTCAAATTTTGCTGGACATTTAACAGCTGCAGCATATTTCCGACAGATGGTATAACAGATGAATCAGTTTCAAATTATCTACTGAACTGTAATATACTAGAAATGAAATAGATTTGTGAGGGTTTTTTCTTAAATTAAGCTTTTGTCTCCTCGAAGTTGATCTTCTAATTTAAAAGAAAAATACTCTACAACACAAAATAATAAAAATCAATTTTTACCCTTAGTGTAATCTGGAAAATAAATTGAAATTTTAATTTCATAACTTCATGCAACAAATACAACAAAAGGAAATAAATAGTATTCAAAAATCGAATCACCACCCATGAGCTAAGCAAATATTTTAACCTCTAACATGGTGTCGACAGTAGTCTTTTTTTTTAACTCAAATTCTGCAGTCTCATAAGAAGACAGAGCTACCTAGAACTTTTAATAAATCAATAATCTGAAGACTGTCAAAGTCAATCACAATATGACTAAATGAACCTGAGTACTCTTAAAGCTTTGATTGATAACCTTCCAATGAGCAGGGCTTATTTGGATTATAATTTGTTGGTCCACCAGTAAATGCATTTTTGACTCTCTAGTTTCTTTAACTGGTTAACTGGAAGTTAGTATTTAACGATAAGCAATGCAGTTACTGGCAGTCAAGTCTATTTCTTAGACTACTTAACCCACTTAACTTGACATTACTAAGTGCTGTAGGTAAGCATCTTCCCAGTGTGTTTTGCTTAAGTCACTTCAGGTTAGGCCATACATTCAAGAGGTGTAGAGTGAACCATGGAGCACTAGAGAGCCAGTAAGAGTGAAACTATAGAAAATCTTTAATCAGTTGATAGTTGTTTATGGTATGATAGGTTAAAAAAGTAGTCTATAAAACAGTATTTATAATATGGTCTTCATTTTATGAAATTGATATTTATAGGTAAAGAAATGACTGAAAGAATATGTAACCAAAAATGTCAATCATGGTACTGAATTGATTGCTGGATAATTGTTGACCTTCATTGTCTTCTGTTTTCCACAGTTTGGAAATGTCCTTCAACTAACATATATTGATTTTATAAGGTTTGAAAAATAAATAGTATTAAGAATAACTACTCAGTGATGCTGAATGCACAAATTATATCCATTCCTTCAATGATGATTTATAGAGTACCTACAGATGGAGGACAACAGCGAACAACATAGAATTTTGTGTTATAGTAAATATAAAAAAATACACAGTATCTCAGATGGTGTTAATCATAGGGAAAATA
This sequence comes from Plecturocebus donacophilus, assembly GCA_004027715.1. NCBI lineage: Eukaryota > Metazoa > Chordata > Mammalia > Primates > Pitheciidae > Plecturocebus > Plecturocebus donacophilus. The sequence goes on along the minus strand of PVKP010023966.1, from coordinate 33,245 downwards.
GGGCATGATAGGAAGATGAGGGATTTGAGTGGATGAATAAATATCCTTTAAATTAGAGGTTTTAGAAGGCCTTGACAAGGTATCATTTTTAGCAGGGCTCAATAGAAAAGAGGTAACAAGCCATAGCATTATCTGATATCTGTGGAATAGTAGTTCTAGCACAACAAACTCACTTCAGAAGGCTCAGGAGCAGGAATAAGGTGGGTATGTTCAAGGGTCCTGGGAGGCCATTGAGGATGGACTGGAATCATGAAGTAAACAGGAAGGAAAGTGGCCAGAGAGACTGCAGAAGAGGGGCTAGGAGCCAGCTTTGTTGGGCTTTGCAGAGGATTGATATGGTTTAGCTGTGTCCCCACCCAAATCATAACTTGAATTGTAGCTCCCATAATTCCCACTGGGAGGGACACAGTTGGAGGTAATTGAATCATAGGGGCCAGTCTTTCTTGTGCTGTTCTAATGATAGTAAATAAGTCTCATGAAATCTGCAGGTTTTATAAAGGGGAGTTCCCCTGCACAGACTCCCGTGTCTGCCACCATGTAAGACGTGACTTTGCTCCTCGTCTGCCTTCCACCACAATTATGAGGCCTCCCCAGCCATGTGGAACTGTGAGCCCATTAAATCTCTTTGCTTTATGCGTTATGAAGGTACAGCTGTCTCTATTAGCAGTGTGCGAACAGAATACTACTGAGATTCTTAGAAGTTGGGCTTTAGTAACATTCAAAGAATGGAAGCCCACAACAAGAGAAAATGTGATATTTTGCCAAGTTTATTGTAACAAAAGTGGAAGTTTAATGTAAACAGTGTTATTTTCTATCTAGACATGATTCTATTAAAATTTCTATATAAGGACTGCATAAGAGGTTTTAATTCTAACTAATCCAAATCAACTTTTTGTCTCTAATGAATAAAGAAAATAAGTTCAAAAATATTTAATGCCCTGGGTATAAATTTATCTTCAAAAATGTAAGGATATATACTAAAAGAGCATTCATTTAATTTGTTAATCTATCATTAATTTATTTAACCATATCTTTCTTAAACATATTTAGATTGTGACACACATTGTATCCTTTGAAGTGATGACTTGAAAAATATTCCCCTTTCTCTCCCAATAATCTGATTTCAGTTCTCCTCATGTCTTCAGTAACACAGAGGAATTACTATTGAGTAAAATAAAACAAGTTATATCCACCTGTAGAAGGCTTGTCTAAAAAGAAATTACCCAGTTATCCATAAGCAATGGGATAACTGTAATTGAAAGGAGTGAATAAAGGGAGGAGACAAGGTAAGTTCTGCTTGAAGGGGTAAGAACACTTTTAATGCTTTAAAAAAACATGATATGATAAGCACAATTTCACTGCATATAAAATGATAGAGAAGAGAACTCCAGGCAACAGCATCAATATCACAATAAAGTATAAATATGGGAATGTATAGCATCTTCGAGAAGGAATCAGATAAAAACAAACAGAATCTTAAAAACAACAACATCAACAACAACAACAAATCACGCTTGTTCTTGCTGCCTAAAGTGCTCTTCTCCCAATTTTCTCTTGGATAACTGATCATGTTCTACATCAGATCTCGAGGAGAGTCCTTCCCTGAGTTCACCATCACTTACACTAAATTGAGTTTGCCTCCCTCTCTTTTCAGAAAACACACTTCTTTTCTTTTTTTCTCTTTTTGAAGCAATTATGATGATTAGTAATTCTGCATTCATCTGTGTATTCACTTGTTTAATACCTGACTCTACCATGAGTTATTAACCCTATGAGGGTGGATCTAAGAGTTGTGTTGTTTTTGTATACTTGGCATATGGGATAGTGATTGGTGCCCAGAATGAATGCACAGTGGATGTGTGGAGGGTGGTGATCATTGAGTCTACAGAAAAGATGAACAAAAAGGAATGCCAAGGTAAAACTGGATAATCTTATTCATTTGATTCTGTTTTGCATACTCTCATTTTTCTTTCACCAAATCTGTATTGGATACGTATCATGTTTGAACCTAGGTATCTTTGACTCAAGACCTCACAGGTTAGTAAATGTCATGCAGTAAATGTGAATTATATTCTGTAGGCCTTGAGAAATCACTGAAATAGTTCTTTTATTGGGGTAATTACATGATATGATTATATCCACATTTTAGAAGAAACGAAACATTGACATCTGGGTGGTAGAGCCATTATTGGAGGTATGTTCTAGAAACACGGAAACTATTATATAGCAGTGTAAATTACAAGTCTCTGGGTGTGGTGGCTCATGCCTGTAATCCCAGGCATGTAAGCACTTTGGGAGGCCAAGTCAGGCAGATAATTTGAGCTCAGGAGTTTGAGACCAGCCTGGGCAACATGGAGAAATCCCGAATGTACAAAATTACAAAAATTAGCCAGGTATGATGGTGTGTATGCCTGTAGTCCCAGCTACTTGGGAGGCTAAGGTGGGAGGACGGCTTGAGCCCAGGAGGCAGAGGTTAAAGTGAGTCAAGATAGTATCACTGCACTCCAGCTTGGGGAACAAAGCTAGACTCTGTCTCAAAAAAAAAAAATCAAAAAGTCCCACTAAATTAGAAGTGATACAGAGGTGAATAAAGACAGTGGCAGTGAAATGATAAGAAAAGAAAGTGGTGAAAGATATTTTGGAAGGTTAGTGAATTTGGTTTTCAACCAGATGTGAGAAATCATGGGAAGAAGAAAGACAAAAAAAAAAATCACTGATTTCTTATGTGGGTGACTGAATAGGGTGTGCAGTCATTCACTGAGCAACAGCCATGAAATATGGACTTGGGCTCATTTACTGAATGTATTAAAATAGGAGGCTTGACTCATTTAAGAACATATGCCAAGACTGCATCTTCACACCTAATTGAATTCATGTTTTTGAATAAAATTACTTGTCATAGGTTCTGTAACTCATTGGTTGAAACAATAAAGTTTGTTTAACTAGAAAACAGACAGCAAGTGCTATAGCACTTGTAAAAGCTTCGTAAGACACTTAAGATTCTCACTGACCTTCTTTCAGGCAAAACTACCCGAGGTAGTTTTTCCAGCAAATATGGCTTTATTAATTAAGCCATAATTAAGATTTTTCCAGAAAATATGGCTTTATTAATTTGTATTATGGTAACTGCAAACCTTTTTCCATAAAAGATTACCTGGAAAAGAAAGAAAGCTATGCACTAACGCCCATCAATTTACAACTTCTGATGGACTTTGCTCTTACCATTTTTAAAAATTATGATCTGTTCATCCTCCGCTTTCTAATGCCTCTGTCTTTAAGAACATACATTTCCCTTACTTTAAGAAGAAAGACTTTTTTGGTCGCTGCTGACCCATCCCTTCAGAGTCAGGTCACTTGAATGAATAGTTCTACACTTCACCAGTAAAGAAATGCTCTGGGCATCTGGGGGTAACCTAAAGGTAAAAGTATGTTGCATTGATTTCCAGGATGTATTATATTCCAAAGAAAGTTGCTTGCCTTGACATATGGTATTGATAATGTTTAATTTCTAAATAAAATTGTTTTCAGAAGAATTTTATGAAGAATCAAAAACTATACCAATCTAAAAGAAAACAAAAATGAAATAAGTCATCTCAACACAAACGTGCACTAATTTTAGATGGAACTGAAGGCAGAAAATTGATTGGGTCATTTTTGCCACCATCCTCAGTCATGAGTGGCAAATGGATAGTGCTTGTCAGTAGGAAGTTTTTGCAATGACCAAGTTGAAGCTTAACTCTGGTCTTAAAAGGGCAAGGACAGGATAGAGACAAGTCTTGAAAGTTCAAATCAAGAAGGAAGGATCAAAAAGGAAGTCAGGTGTAGGCAGGTGATATAATTTGGCTGTGTCCCCACCCAAATCTCATTTTGAATTTTAACTCCTTCAATTCCCAAGTGTTGTGGGAAGGACTCTGTGGAAAGTAATAAAATCATGGGGGCGGGTCTTTCCCATGCTATTCTTTTGATTGTGAATAAGTCTCACAAGATCTGATGGTTTTATAAAGGGGAATTTCCCTGCACAAGCTCTCTTCTCTTGTCTGCCACCATGTGAGACGTGCCTTGTACCTTCTGCCATGATTGTGAAGCCTCCCCAGCCAGGTGGAACTGTGAGTCCATTAAAGTTCTTTCTTGTGTAAATTGTCCAGTCTCTGGTATGCCTTTATCAGGAGCATGAAAATGACTAATACAACAGGCAAACAGAGACCATAACTCAGGAGATCAAAGCCCCTGCCAGATTGTTGAACACCACACCTGGGATTCTTCCATGTCTGTTTTTCAAACAACCAGGAGTGCATCAGAAGAGAAGAACTACAATCCAGGGATTTTCACAGTTAAAAGGAGATCTTAAATCTTTCGTGGGCAGAAAGAAAGGGAAAAAACATAAACAAGGTACAGAAATGAGACTAATTAGAGGCTACAAAAAGTCAGTTTGATTAACATGCCAGGTGGGTTTTGGGAATTGTTAAGAAAAAGTGATTGAAAGTGTGCTGATCCTTGAAAGCTAAGCAGAGAATTTGTGATCTCATCTAGAAAGGAATTGGGGACAATTAAAGATTTCTGAATGGAGATATTATGGAATGAAAGTGCAAGCAATGTCATTAAAAAAATAAACACTGTTTGGTTTTTAAACTTCTTCAGAGAGGAGATTCCCAGAGAATGAATTCCAGATGGGAAAACAAAATGCATCTTGAGAAAACAATGTAATCAGAAATAAATAGGAAATGGAGACAGCTCAATCCACTGAATTCTGTATTGCTAAGTTTCATACAGCTACCAGGAGATGAGAAAAGTTGCTGGTTTTACATTTTGAAATAAGAAATAGAGCCATAGCAGTGAAAAATAAATGAGATATGTATATTCATGACCATAATAATGAAGAGATGGCTGCAATCTCATGGAAACAACTCTATTATTTTCCCAACACCTACATTTTTACAGAAGCTGGCCTCCGAACCTGAATTTAGAAAACTTAAGTTCTAATTTCTATTTAGTTGTCAACTCTCTCGATCAAGTTACATATTCATGTGGAATCTCAGTTTCTCCATTTGTAAAGTAGGAGAAATGAACATCATCTTTGGGGTCTCTTTTATGGCCAACATTTCTGGATTCTATAATGTCACGAGATGTTTGTGAGATGACAGAAGTTTAAAAGTGAGCTTATTCCTTACTATCAAAAGAGTGCTTAATTATCACTTGCTTATAAAAGAAATTAAACTTATTTAAAGAACATTATAAAACAGATTCCTAAATGCTGATATGAATTAACAGCAAAACACTGAAAAAGAATTATTTTGCTCCTTTACCTTCTTCCAGGTTTGAAGCAATTACTGTGATCTAGATAAATCGTAAAAGTAATAGATAATGACACTGCATTCCGTTGTCAATAAAGCCTAGGACATGCTGCCAGTTCTGCTCATTTGAACATATCCAGATTTCAAGAAATTGTCATCCATTTACTGTTACCTTCTTATCACAAGTGGCTCATTGTCTGCTTAAATCATCACAATTGTTCTTTCTCATGAAATATTGATATTCAAAGGTATCGGAATTACTCACTCAAAATGTTCATATTAAGAAACTTAAAAATGATGCATCCCTTGAAAACCACTAAATAATAGTAACAATAAAATGATGCATCCTTAAAGGAATTTGGCACCATGATTACTTTATTGCATCACTTTTTAAAAATCTGAGCTGTTGAACTGTAGGGTGGATTAGAAATAACTACAAGGCAGTGTGCCCTGTGACCTGTATTTAGGAAGTAGTCCAAAAATGTTACATATACACCTGTTATAAAACAAATGTTTAGTACTATTTAAAAATACTTATGTATTCATTTTAATAATGTTTCTTACATTGTGTAGCCCTATAATGTCAAATGTGCTAAGAGTAGAAAAAGAATGTAAGATAAAGATTTTAGAAAGAACTGATATTTACAAATAGAGGACCTAGAATTGCATCTGGGTCTACCTCTCATTCATATGTATCCTGGTTACATTTATTAACATCTTGGAACTTTAGTTTTAGATTCGGTGAAACAATAATTCAATTAAAGTTAATAAAGTCTTACTATCAATAGGAAGCCTGTGTTTATTAAGTTTGGAAAGTAGGTGGGTGGATCGGAAAATAAGTATATTTTGCTTAATGGGATTTGAGAGTCTAGAAAGGAATATAAATATGAAAAAATACCTATCATATCAAGTGCTATCCTAGAGATATCAATGCCACAAGAAAGTGATGCGGGTACTTACAGTAGTACAACTAATTTTGCCCAGAAGATATTGTTATCAAGCATATCACTATGCTAATGCAGAGTTCTATAAAATGCTATAAAATTCTTTTTAAATTGGAAATTCATACTCCAATATTAGTTGTTTTTACTAATATAGTTTAATAAAATAAGAGTTAACCACTTGCTCTTTTTCATGTTTTTTTAAATCATAAATTCATACTAGTTAAAACATGAGATACTATTAGGTATGTGCAAAAATACAATTTTGTAGGTAGTCAAAATTACTTATTTTTTGTATGCATTCATGTAAACCAATGGAGTAGATCCAAAGATTGTTTTCTCCTATTTTTGTTTCTATTTTCATAGAAAATCTATTTAGATTCTAGAATACATTATTTAACTCAAAAAAGAGTGCAGGTCAACTAATGAAGCCTAGAAAATTCTCTTACTCTGTTGTCCACTTTCTATTCATAATCTTTTTAAAAATCCTTACTAAGTATATTCTATTTTATAAAATAGACCATGATATGGCAAGAAAAACCTTTGGTATTGAAGCGAGGCAGTCGCTGTAGACCCCACAGGACAAGAGTTTCTTCTGTAGCAACTGCGGGAACATCTATAAAAGAGCCTCCTATAAATAGCACTGTATCATTTGAATGCTTCAATAAATCAGTTTACAAATTCATTCTGCACACTGTTACATTTTCTTGATGCACTTTCTGCCTCTGTATTGCAAGCTAACCTAAAGAGGTTTGAATTATTTGTTTGCTATTAGTACATCATTTGACATTTCATATTTCTTATTATTCAGAACATAAGAATATGTGCACATTGATAGATTTTTCTAAGTTCCACTCATTGGGTAGTGTTATTTGAAACATAATATGAAAATGCACTTGACAAGTTACCCTGGAGGTGACACACAGTTTGGGACGAGAAATATAAACATCATTTATTCATGGCAGAGCAATGTTCCCTTTTTGATTTGAGTTTTTCTAATATCTTCAAATGCCACTGTATACCAATAACAATTTATTTTTCAGTGGCACAATTGGTGATGTGGAAAATATTTTTCTTGGATTTAAAAGAGCACATATATTAACACATATGCTTTTGAGTCCATCCCTGTTCAGAATATAATTTCCTATAGATTGCAGACATTCTCTACTGTGTCTGATTTATCGCTGTGTTTTTATGCCCAAAGTCTCTGACAACACCAATGCTAGATATATATGTTTTAATGATTAAACATGTGTGCTTTTTTCCTCTTTTAGGATTAGAGCTCTAATTCCAATTACATCCTCAACTAGTACATACCCCACAAATTCTAAATTCAATCCCACTGCAGGAGAGTATCACCCTAAAATACTACCGAAGACTGTATTCTGGTGTTTACTCTTATAAATTGAGCTAATAAATCCATATATAATGTAGGTAAGAAGGTCTTTAAAAATTTGAAGCAGGTTTTCTCCTAGACTTGAAGCAAATTTAATGGGAGCAGCCACATTTTCTTTTATTAAGAATAATCCTTTACTTTGAGATGATTAGAATAAATGTTAGGGAAGAAAAAGGAAAATAGTTTTGAGAATATGGTGCATAGTTTCCAGAAAACTACTATCGTGGAAACAGATCACCTAAAAATTATTTCTTTCTATTCAAAACTACAGGAAAAGAATAAATAGCCTCTCTTTTCTAATACCTGCCAACACCTGCTACATTTTTTACCCAAGAATTCTGAAAAGAATTTTAGAGATACCATTTGACTCTATTGCACAGCAATAGAACTATCACACGGAGAGGTCAGAGTCAAGGTCAGCTTTACTATTGCAGTCAGATTCAGTTTAATAAAAGAGAGAGAGAAAGAGACACTAACAACCTATATTACTTAATTTTATTTCTCATTGGATAAAAGCTAAAATACAGTGTGTACAGGTTAAATGGTAGTCAGCTGACACTTTTTGTTCTATTTCAGGGATAACAAAAATTACAATGAAAAATGAGTCAAAATACACTTAACTGATGTTATTTTTTTCTATTTGGAGGGGAAAATGTTACAGCTTATGTTGCTTCTTATATTGTTTATAGCAGGCTTAACTATACATGCTGACACATCTATTTGCCTCAGAGTTTCAACCATTTTCTTTACGAGTTCGATTCTTGCTAGAATTAAAATGTCTCTTGAAGAAATAGCATTTGAGTATACCTTCTGAGAATGAAGAGTCTGAATGCAGCTTTCATGGGTGGTTGCATTAAGGGAATCAAAAGAGAATACTAAGATATGAGGCATTAAACTTCAAGGATAATAAAACTTGTGTCTTATTGAAAGCAGGAAAGCCATTGTTAGCTTGCCTTGGGCGAGATCTGCCTGCTAAGAATGTATCTACATGTCCACAAAGAATAAAAAATAAATGTAGAAATGACTGGGATTTTTGTTATCTACTACCTAGAAATTATTAAGTTTCTAATTTCTTATAATTGAGTTTTCATAAAGTAAGATTTCAAATATTCAAGTCTGCGTGGAATATTATCATATGTTACCACTAGCACAACCTCTCAGTATCGTAGATATTCCTAGAAGTAACACCATATGGGAAACAGATAGCTGAGAAAAATACAAGAGAACTGGCAAACAAATGTTCCAAAAGATGGAAACCTCTGATGATAAACATAGGTGAAACTGGTTTGAAACATTTGAAGCAATGTTTTCCAGGATAATTTAAAAATAAATCTATTTTTCTTATAGAACTTGTAAGGAATGTGTATTGCTTTAGTAATGTATATGAGATAAAATTCAACATGATTTTATCTAACTTGCATACAATTGAGTACAGACTGTTGAATGTCAAAAAATTTCAGTATTTCTATATAACAGTTATTTTCTTATTGACTTGCATGCTAGTATCATCTAAACTTTGATACATGAATGGTCAAATTCTATGATGCAACGTAAATAGGTTATGAACAACATAGAAGCAAGTTCAGATATTGACCATTCTTATAGTTTTTTAAATTACATGTAATTTACAAAAACATAAAAGATCAATAATGTGTTTTTTAAATAAATGGTACCATGGATAATGTGTAAGGAGTCCTCACTTCATCTATTTTTTGTTCCTGAGTTATTATTTGACTGAAAAAAAAGTATCATTATTTGCACTGGAAAACTTGGCAAAATAATAAATATAATTAGAAATTTTCATAATGTATATTTATTAAAGCATTAATAATTTTAGGTCACATAACCATGCCCTAAATACTTTAGTAAATGACAGTGGAATTCATTTAGATCCAATTGACCAAAACAAAAGCACGGGATGAAGCTTTGGTTAGAAAATCTTTGCACAACTTGAATCCAAGAAGGTCAGGCTCTATGAACTCTGCCTCAACCCTTGGCTCTAAAGAAACAAGTCCAATGAGCTTCACTCATTTTTCATTTACTCTTTAATTATTATTAAGGTTCCACCTTTAACATCTGCATTTAATTGAGAATCATGAATCTCAATTCATAAAGCAATTTTTTGCTAACGTGGAATTTGGTGCTAGAATAACTGGCTGGCCATATGCAGAAAACTGAAACTGGACCCCTCCTTATATCTTATACAAAAATTAACTCAAGATGGTTTAAAGACTTACATGTAAAACCGCAAACCATAAAAACCCTGCAATAAAATCTAGGCAATACCATTCAGGACAAAGGCATGGGCAAAGACTTAATGACTAAAATACCAAAAGCAATTGCAACAATAGCCAAAATTGAGAAATGGGATCTAATTCAACTAAATAGCTTCTTCACAGCAAAAGAAACTAGCATCAGAGTGAACAGGCAACCTACAGAGTGGGAGACAATTTTTGCAATCTACCTATCTGACAAAGGTCTAATATCCAGAATCTGCAAGGAACTTAAATATATTTACAAGGAAAAAAATCCAAACAGCCCCATCAAAAAGTGGGCAAAGGATATGAACAGACACTTCTCAAAGAAGACAGTTGTGCAGTCAACAAACATTAAAAAACTCATCATCACTGATCATTAGAGAAATGCAAATCAAAACCACAATGAGATAGCATCTCATTCCAGTCACAATAGTGATTATTAAAAAGTCAGGAAACAACAGATGCTGTCAAGGCTGTTGAGTAATAGGAACACTTTTAGGCTGTTTGTGGGAGTGCAAATTAGTTCAATCATTGTGGAAGACAGTGTGGCAATTCCTCAAGTATCTAGAACCAGAAACACCATTTGACCCAGCAATCCCATTACTGGGTACATACCCAAAGGATTATAAATCATTCTACTATAAAGACACATGCACATGTATGTTTATTGCAGTACTATTTATGCTAGCAAAGACTTGGAACCTACCCAAATGCCCATCAATGATACACTGGATAAATAAAATGTGGCACACATATGCCACTGAATACTATGCAGCTATGAAAAAGAATGAGTTCATGTCCATTGCAGGGACATGCATGAAGCTGGATGCCATCATTCTTGGCAAACTAACACAGAAACAGAAAATCAAACACTGCATGTTCTCACTCATAAGTGGGAATTGAAAAATGAGAACACATGGACACAGGGAGGGGAACAACATATACCAGGGCCTGTTGGGGGATGGAAGCAAGGGAAGGGAGAGCATTAGGACAAACACCTAATGCATACGGGGCTTAAAACATATATGACGGGTTCATAGGTACAGCAAACCACCGTGGCACATGTATACCTATGTCACAAACCTGCACATTCTGCACATGTATCCTGGAACTTAAAGAAAATTTTTTTTAAAAAAAAGAGGAATTAGAGAGCATGATAAAATATAAGATTTAATAGCCTCTTTAAAATTAGAAACATAAATTTATAACTATGTTATACTTGGGAAAACTTAGGAATCACTTAGGCAAGAACTTTAATTCCTGTAAGGAAAGCGAGATCCAGAAATGTGCCTGACTCAATGTGTGTATGTGTGTTTAGTTCCTACTCCAATTTAACAGGTAACATTCTAGCAGTCTAACAATATGTAAATAACTAACAATGTGTTCTTTATAGTGATATGTAATTATATGCTATTCTCATATAAGGATAATGTTAGGTTGGCATAAAGGTAGAAATACTTTAATTAAACAGCATATGTAAATGTTCAAAACTTATCCTGATTTTTAAATTTATTGATATATCTGTGCAATAAAACTAATTTTTCTATGCTATTGAAACTCCTTGAGACAGTGCCACATGTATAATCCAAACAGCATTTTATTATTATAAATTATTGTTGGATTTACTTCCAAGCTAACACTTGTAAACATTTAATTATCCTCTTATTAGAAAACATGTTCTTTTGAATGTAAAATTGAATGAATGAGTAAAAGTAGTTAATCACATCCTCTGTTAATGCCTATCATTATTATTTTTATATCTCAGGAAGCCGGACTAAGCAATTATTTACTACATAAACACTTAACTTTTCATGGAAAAAGTAGCAAAATTTTTGTTATTTAATTTCTCCAGTTATATATTTAGTAAGCCATGTAGTTAAGTGAGTCTCATGAGGCAAAAAGAGAGAAGATAAAATCACTACATAAATTTCTGCCCATGTCACTTCCCCATAGTCAGCAGAAAAATGAACTAAATATTAAGTTCAGTTAGACACTACTGAGGTCAATTTAAAGACTATGGTATATTATATCAGTAACAAGGAAAGAAAACAAAATCCTCAGCCAATGTTCCTAGGTAGGCAATGGCAACCTGCTCAGGAAGCCCACCAGCGTCCACAGAGGCTGATCTTTATTAAAGGACTGGTGGGTGTTCAACCATGTCTAACAGCAAGGGCTGAGGACGAGACATGGGATCAAAATAATGAGTCAAGCTCGTCTCTTCTCACTGGAGATGGGAAAAACAAATGAAACATTCATGTAGTTAAATTTCAAATATTAATAATTGTAAGATGAGTAGTTGAGAATATCGAGTAGAGAGGAGAGATTATCAGGACGTTAGAGATCAATCTTTAATTCCAAGGAAGGAGAGTGAGGGAGGGGTGGAAACAGAAGAGAAGCAGATTTTCTAACTTTCATATAGGAGAACAAAATGGAATCTGTATGATTCAGAAATATGAGCGTAGTACCATCAGAACGTGGTAAGAATATGAGGTGACATTCAGAAAATCTGGCTTGTTTGAGCCAGAATTTGATTGTTCAGATCTTGGCAGTGTAATCTTTTGCTCCATGCTACTAGATGAATTCTGGTGTTGGCTAATTTATGAGGATAACCACTTGCATGTTCCAGGACCTCACAGATCTGGGAGTCTATGTGAGAAAATATAAAAGGCAACCCATGGCTTATCTTTAAACATGAAGAAACTGTGCTTTCATCACCACTACCAGGTTATCTTTGAGAACATGCCATTGTGTTGATCCAGGTGAGATACAAAGAAAATAACAAGGGACAGAAAAGTTCTAACTCCAAGATTCTTCTGTCAGTGGTAGAAGAAGACATGTAAACAGATCCTCTAAAAATTGAGGTGTAATACTATAACCTCTGAAATTCATCTTCTATATTTAAATTTTTACCACATTTGATTTTTTTAAACTTAGTATCTCCTTTTAATTTTTCATTCAGGCTTTCCTCTATAGCTTCATTTATTCAGGGTTTTATCATCTCTTTTCTAAACTACTTTAGTTGATGTCTAAAAGTAGAGACAAATTTGTAAAAGATAGTAACAGTTAAGTTTCATGGATAGTCATTTTTTGGCTGCCTAATATAGCTCGGCTTTATTTTCCCTGGTCTGTATTAGAGAAGATGCTTAATATCATTGACTCTGATGATTAATAAAACAGATAAAACATATACACAAGTATACATTATCATAGGGTAATTCATTAGGTAAGAATAAAGGCTTTGACGTCACTTGCACATGAGATTGAGTCCTAGATTTGCCACTCCCTAGTTATGTCATCTTTGCCAACTTAACTTTCTTTTTGTTCACTAGTAAAGTGTGGGTAATGGAAAATTGCTATTAGGTTTAGTAAAGATACACATACACAAACATATATATATATATATATATATATATATATATACACATACACACATGTGTAGATACAAACATATACATATACATATATATACATATTTAGTAAAGATACACATATACATATATGTATCCACATACATGTATACATACATATAAATACATATGTATATGTTACATATGCATGTGATTTTAGATAAATAGAGCAATTATAAGGAGAAAGAGAAAGAAGGAAGTCAAACTTTCATAATACCTGACACATGGTATGCCCTCACTACACAATAACTTTAGCAAGAGGTTTTATAAATATTAAAGGAGGTTCAATGCTTTGCAAAATCTTACTGGCAATTTGTAGTCAAATGGCTGCACTGTGGGCTAGCTGTATAAAGGCTTACAGCATAAGACTACAAGCCAGAGACACATCCAATCGAGAACCAATTAATTCACAAACTGATTATATCTCAGAAGTCATTTAGTCTGCTACCCAATTTGAATAGAAATTCCATGGTGTTCTTGATAGATAGCCATTTACTCTCTATTTGACCAAAAAGTTTATTTAAGAACTCCTTGTTGAAAAGCTTCATTAAAAAATGTTTCCATTATATTATAAATGTTTTTATTACATTGAGTCAAAATCTTCACAAATTATTGTGTGTAAAATAACTGAAAGAAAAATGGTGGCATAGGATTTTTTAAAATTATAAACTCGTGAACTTTCAACTTTGTCTATCATAATTCTTTTAATTTCCTTTTTGTTCAGTGAGAAGAGCTGAGATTTGAAGTGAACAAAATAGGATTTGAATCCCCAGAAAAGGTCTTTAAAAACCATATAGACTTGGAGAAACTACTTTACTCTATGGGCTTTAATACTCTCATCTCTGCAATCAGGATGATCATTTCCTGATTCAAAAAATAAATACAAATAAAACAGGAGAAAAGAGAGAATACTAGTATGTTTTGTACATTGTGTTTACTAAGCCCTATAGCACACAATTTTACTCAGTGAATCATTTACTATTCATTCATATTGGATAGATATTAAAAAACACATTTTAAAAGTTGAAAAATTTTGATCAATGTTCAATCAATTATCTAAATGTATAAAGCTAAGATATATTCAGTCCATAATTATCTTAGACCATTACAGGGAATTTATATGTAAGGATTTCCTGAGGACAAATTTTTAGGAATCCAAGTTTATTTAAATTCCTTTGTAGTTCACAGCTCACACTTACATAACTTACATAGCTCATTAAAAAATGCCCTAACTAATGTTTTAGGTATCATGTATAGAGTTGAGTGGGTTATTTTAATCTTTGCCCTTCATTTCTGTTTAAAGATATAAAATAATACTTTAACATAGGTTGATTTTTTTCATTAAGCATTTAGAATAATTGCATGATGACGATGAAGGAGTGGTATGCGTTTCTCACTATAAAACAGCAAAAACATTTCTGATAGGCATTTTCCTCCTTAAGAATAAAAGCAATTATTCACTGAAAAAGGAAAAGAAAAAAAATCAACGTATTTCAATTTCTTTCTGTAGTAAAGCACATTAAAATAGAGATAGGATGTCATAGAACCATTGCTGTTCTAGGTGAGGAGACTAAATTCCAGGGAATATCCTTAATCTCTCTAAGGTTCATTTTTTTTTTCCTGTGAAAAGTGATTATTAAAATGTCTGCCTTGTGCCCTTTGCAAGTATTTTGTAGGTATAAAATCAGATAATGTATGTAAGCATTCATTAGATATTAGGAAAATCTATTCTACGTACAAAAGATTATTATCAGCCATGTACATAGTCATTTCATATGTTTTCCTACAAGTTTGACACATTCAAAATGTGAGTAATGAGCATACGAGGTAGTAAGCCAGTTTCCAGAGCTGCACAGATGGATTAAACATGTTCCTTAGGAATTCAGGGACTCTGTATCAAGGGCTTCACACTCCTTGATTCGATACATTCACTTCCAGGGATTATTTTCTACAGAAATATTCCCAAATATGAAGAAAAGATAATGGGAAGAAATCTTTGTCACTAAGTTATCTATAATAGCAAAAATATCTGAAATAATTCAAATATCCAACTATAAGCATATAACTACATTACATAATTTTATCATTGAAACATCAGAGCCATTGAAATGATTATTTAAAAGGATATGATTGGCAAGTGATCTGATCTAATGGTAAGTAGATATAATCAGGATAGAAGTTTGTGAATTAACTGTAATTACCAGTAGGTAGAATTTTATAGTACAAGCATTTTCATAGGGGAAAGATACTAAAAGTAAATGTGCAGTGTTACTAATCATTATAATATCTGATTGGTAAGATTACATTTAAAAACTCAAAAGGAGAGCCTCAGTTTCATATATTTCAATGTTCGATGGATTGTTATTGTTATAACTTTTATATGATAATATAGTAATAATCATGTGAGACTGACTGAGCTTCATCACAAACAATATTACTGCCAAATACATGTTTAACTCAAATATTTATGATTTTCTCCTGATCTTATTTGTCACAAAAAAATTGAAAAAATATATGTCAAAAATGTCCTCAGTGATTTCATTTAAAATATATGTCATTCTTTAATTAATATTACTGTAGGCTAGCAAATAGAAAGAAACAAAATAATTTTTCTTCTTTCTACACATGATGTTACTGATGTTAATTTAAACTGTCCTTAATTTCTTTCAAAAAGTTAACTTTTATGATTAAGGCATTTTGTCAAAATCATAGCCTAAGTGCATAAAGGATTAACCTTGTACAACAACAAATTAACAAGATCTAAAAAAGATAAAATGAATCACTAAATGATTATAGTTAACAAAAAGTTCTACTCTGCTCCCTTATGGAGAAAGATGGAACAATCTTTTATTGAACCCCATTATCCTAATGAGAAGATAGTCTACACTTGATCATAGCCAAAAGGCTAGAGAAGATATTGTAATGACTTACTGCTAGTGCCTAATGAAGAGATTTCATAATTACTAAAACCACATCTGTTTGATTGACGAGTCTCTTCCAAGATCCATGCATCCCTTCTATTTAGTGAGTGGCAGAATGCACGGATTGCACATACACTCTGGTTTCTCTTCTTTTGTGAAGGGAAACCTTATCTAACAATGGCAAGTGTTACCCTTTACAGACTTTTAAGATGGCAAAATCAGTATACCTTTGTTTATATCTTGGTTCAATCACTCACTGGTTTTGTGATCCTCTGCAAGTGATTTAACTTATCAGTGCCTTAGACTTCTTCTTCAATAAAAGATAGTGATACCAAATTTATAGTGTTACTGTGAGGATCAAATGAGATAACAAATTAAAAACTCTAGGGCTAATACCTAGCCCAAATAGGACTAACTCTGGGTGCCTAGCACTAGATGTTTGTAAATGAAGTAAAAATTCTTAAATCTATTTTGGCCCTTAATAATGTTATTGGGTATAACATTTAGTAATGGATTAGTTTTTTTTTTTTTCCCTAAAAACATGATGGGATGATTCTATTAATGCTGTTATGGTTTTCAAATAATTATCCCATTACTCTGCCTTGCAAAGCCCTACAGACACAACCTTGAAATTCCAAAGTTGTTTTGGTAGAAAAAGAATTGGATTAGGGAGTTGAATATTCACAACCTGATTGTTTTAAAAAACCAATATTTTTAGCTTACATGATGCAAATATTCTACTTAGAGGATATATTTTATTTTATTCTCTTCATCACTCAAATCTGAAGGTAGAGAAACAGGAATAACAGGGCTTAACTTAAGCTTTGCATTCTTTTGTGTAAAATCATGCTTGTAGAAGGCCACTTGATATCACATCCAGCTCTACTGCACATACTCACTAAAGCTGTGTTCCTCTAAAAACATTGACCACCACTGAATTTGAAAATATTCATGAATCCTCTTTAATTGGCATGACATGAAAGATAGTTCCAACACTGGAGGTCTTGATAAACTATTAAACAGAGGGAGAAAGTTACTGGCAGCTTAAGAGTTTTGACCTAACAACTCCATTTTCAAGCAATGCAGACACTGAGAGAAGTAATTTGCTCCTTGAAATGTTGGCATCATAAAGTCTCTAGCACAATGCTAATTATATAATAACTACTTGGCAAATACTTGCTAATTAAATGGAAGAAGCAGGAGTGAGTGAGCCAGAATCAGATCTTTCTACCAAGTTTGAATAATCACAGAATAATCAGCATAAGAATAGAAACCTTTGAAATCAACCCAGTAATTAAGGCTTAATTTATTGATGGTAGCTTCTATTTATCTAATATAAGTTTAATCATCTGATATTTAACCAGGTTTTCAAGTTTCTCATCAAAATAGTATTTCAAGTTAAAGATATTTTGTTTTTTGTTTTTGTTTTTGTGAGACAAAGTCTCACTCTGTCACCCAGGCTGGAGTGCAAGGGAACAATCTCGACTCACTGCAACCTCTGCCTCCCCAGATTCAAGCAATTCTCCTGCCTTAGCCTCCCCAGTAGCTGGGATTATAGGCATGCACCACCATGTCTGGCTATTTTTTTTTTTAATTATTTTTTACTAGAGACAGGGTTTCACCATGTTGGCCAGGCTGGTCTCAAACTCTTGACCTCAAGTTATCCACCCACCTCAGCCTCCCAAAGTGCTGGGATTACAGGTGTGAGCCACCATGCCTGGCCTAAAGTTAAAAAGGTGTCTACAACTTATGCCAATTAGATTCACTGATGGTTTAAATTTAAAGGACACAAACACACCATATTATCAAGTCCCTTGTCATAGAATACCTATTTGCTTCTCCTCTGGACTCTGACTTGTGTTCCTCATAATAATAAGAAAGGGGAAAATTTAATTCTAAATCACAAGCATCGTTTTTTTACTAATCAATTCCACTGTGTCAGAGTTGATAGCATATTGATTGATAGACCAAACTTAATTCTGGATTTCACATTCTAGAAAAGAAGTAGCATGAAATACCTAACAGTATTTCAATGCAGACATCTCAAATAAAATTAAAACAACAAAAAAGATTTCACTATTTTTAGCCAAATATTTTTCCAGAATAAAAATCTAATTTCTAATGACTTCTATATATTTTTTTTTTTTTAAAAAAGAAGGCTATTCAAACTCTAGAATTTTAGCCTTCTTTGTGGAATCTCTGAGAATATGAGAAATATCTTTAAAATACTTGTACATATGCCTATAGCTCCTGTTAGTACCAAAAATCAATGTGCCTGAAATGACACACAATTTTCAACTAAATACTAGTTCATTTCCCGAACATTTTTATTACAGTACTAATCATTTAAACTGTGTATATTAGTTCATCTTTGGCATTTTTCTCCATTCTTTATATCCAGTAAATCATTGATTTTTACTATTCTCTCAGTACCTACTTAAATCTTCTTCATTTCCTCCAAAATCAATTCACACTTACGCTATTGTCCAGTCTTCTGATTTCTTTCTCTACTGCTTATCTTCCTCTCTTCAGTCTGTTCTAAGGGCAACCCCAAAGTAATCTTTCTAAAGAGTTGACTATTGTCACCTCATTCTTAAAACTTTACAGTTGTTCATTATTACACTTTGGACTAGCATTGAAGACCTCAATTTATATTTTTACCCTTACCATTTTCATAAATTTTCTGTATGATCCTTGTGATCTGATTAATCTTGCCTATTCATCCATGACTCCTGAAGACTAAAGGTGAACATACTAATGGTGAGGGGTTGGCAGTGGATTGTGGAAAGTACTCCTAAAGAAGAATGTTTAAGTATGATGGAAAATTACCCTAAACATCTATCCCCATTATATCTGGCTGATACTTTAGATAAACACATGTTATTTATTTAGTTTATAAATAAATAAATAAAATAAACAAAAGACTGCAAAATAAGCAGTCAGTAAACCATGAAAGTAAAGACAGATGGACAACAATTCCACAAACTGGCTCATTGGAGCACTGCCAAAACTAGCTTAACTTTTTCTTTTCTAACACAGTCTAAAAGGAGAAGCAAGAGAATGAAAGCATATAATTATTGTTTTGTTCAGTAAGGAGAGTTTATTACACGGCTTGAAAAGCAGACCATCACATCTAACAAAGTTAATCACTTCATGCCTGGTTTATTGCTATTGCCTCTTGTTAGATTTTCTTCTTCCAATTTTTTCTATTTCCCAATTATCCTCTAGCTCCATCCTTCGGTACCCTCTCCATTCCTGTTGCGATCTCATTACAGAATGTATTCTTGTTTCCTACTACCGTCTGTATCACTTTCATCTCCTTGCCAGCACTTGTGGTCTCATGCAATATTCAAATCTGTTTCTTATGTCCTTCATATTAACCTTATATTTTGGTTGTATGTACATGATTCCTCACCCTCCATGCCCATTCCTACTTCAGCGATGTTGCTCATAATAGTTTACCATCGAAAACTGCCTTCACACTCTTCATCATAGATTCATATCCTTTGTCCTTTCAGGAACAGCTATTATTCTCTGTGCTCTGATATTTCTAATTCCTGTTTGTTTATATTCTTTGTCAATTTTATTGAAAATGTATTGTCATATGTAAATTTCATTTACAATACATTCCTAATAAGCTAACAATTTTTACCAGCAACATATAAGCTCATTGTGTCTGGGCACCTCTCTTTGCAATTCTCCTGTAGCTTATAATATCTAGCACAGCAACAGACATATAGGGAGCAGTCAAAAGTGCCTTGTGGGAGCCAGACAGTGGAGTAGGACTCTCCAGCAAGCATCCCTCCACAGAAACATCTATCTGAACAGCTATCTGTGCACAAGAATAACTTCACAAGAGCTAAGATCTCTAGACCATGTGAGAGATCACAGTGCCTTGTTGTAGTGCAATAATAAGAAAAGATGGAATCACAGTTTTACAATACCCACATCACCCATTTCCAAATCTCAGGCAGCACGGTATGGAAAGAAATGACATCCACTTGCTAGAATGAAAGGGATGTGAGCACAGGGCTTTTCTGGATGCCAACACTGGGTACTTATAGTAAAACTGCAATAGCAATCCCTTCACAGCCCCATATTCCAAACTAGTACCTGCAGAATGAGCCTATAGACCCACCAGGGCACCAGGTGAGACCACATAGCCTCAGATTTTAGGCTTGCTTGATGAAATTGATCTCTGGCCAATATAACTGCCAGACTGACATCAGCGGCCTCAGGCTTTGGGTAGCTCTCAGGAGTAAGCAAGTCTCAGAGGCTGTGGGCTTCTGGCCAACCATAAGACCTTGCCTGCTGTAATGGGTTCTAGGCTTTTGGCAGTGTCATGCCAGCCACAGCTGCCCAGAGCTTCAGGCATGCCCCAGCATTGCAGCAGCGATAGCAGGACCCAAGCTACACTGGCCAACACTGTTCCAGGAGTCTGATATGCCCCAGCACTATGCCTGCCATAGGGCTTTCGAGGAAAAAGCAAAACTATAAATATTGGAATAAGCAACTACTTCCTATGCACAGGCCTTGACACAGAAGTACAAAGATCAAGAACAATGAGAGAATCATTACAACACTAAACAGACATTTTAAGGTGCCAGTGACATCATACATGAATAGAAGTGCCTGAAAAATAATATAAAATACTCATTTTAATGAAGCTTATAGAACTTCAAAAAATATAGAGAAGCAAGTGAACTAAATGAAAATATAATAATAATAAGCAAAAAATGAGAAATTCTCTAGGGGGATTGAAATATAAAAAAGAATAGAACAGAAATCCTGGAGCTAAAAAATACAAGGAAAGATAAAAAATGCAACAGAGAGCATCAAAAGAAGAATTGAACAAGCAGAAAATAATATTTGTGAATTTTCTTTCTTCTTCAGAAAAAAAAAGAATGACAAGGACTGAAGAAAACTTATGGAATTTATGGGACAGCATCAAAACAGCAAATTTTCATATTAGAGGATTTAAATGGTGTGTCTATATGAGACTCACTTTTCCTGTAAAAATACACATAGACTAAAATTGAAAAAATGGAAAAATATATTCCATGCAAATGGAAAACAAAAGAGAACAGGAGTAGCTATATTTATATACAATAGACTCCAAGTCAAAAACTGTGATAAGGTAAAAATAAGGTGATTATTTAATAATAAAGGGGTTACTTCAGCAAGAGGATATAACAATTTATATAATTTATATATTTAGGTGTTCCAATTATGGGTACATATGTATTTTTTAAAGTTTCTCTTTTGCTTTTATTTCAAGCATATAATATTAATTAGCAAAACACTGAATACAAGCTTCACTATCATAAAATGAAAATATTTAAGCAATATTCCAAAAAAGATTTTGGACAAAAACTAGCCATTTAGAGTACAAAAATTACACACCAACACAAAGCATAAAAAAGGTAAACTTTCAAATTAAATAGTCGAAAACGTATGTATTTATATGTACCCATAATTGGAGCACCTAAATATAAACCAAGTATTAATAGACTTAAAAGAGATATTCACTGCAATAAAACAATAGTAGGAGACTTACCACCCCATTTATAGCACTGGACAGATCACTCAGGCAGAAAATAAAGAAAGATTACACTTGAACTACATTCTAGATAAAATTTATGTAACAGACATAAAAAGAACATTCCATCCAACAACCACAAAATAGCATTATTCTATGCATATTCATTCTCTAAAATAGACCATATGTTAGGTCATAAATCACTATAAAATTCAGAATTTTGAAATGATATCAAGATCTTTTATGACTATAATCATATAAAACTAGAAATCCATAGCTTGATTGAACAGGGAAAACTTCAGAAAATTCACAAATACATGGAAATTAAACAACATGGTTCTGAACAATCAATGAGTCAATGAAAAAACGTTGATGAAAATTCAAGAAATTTCTTGAGACAAATGAAAATGGAAACACAAACTACCAAAATCTCTGGACAGCAAAAGCAATTCTAAGAATTGCTTTATTCATTCTAAGAAGATTTGTAGCAATGCATGCGTATATCAAAAAAGAAAATCTCAAATAACCTAATACTGTACCTCAACAAACTTGAAAAACAAGAACAAACTAAGCCCAAAGTTAGTAGAAGGAAGAAAATAATAAGGACCAGAGCAGAAATCAATAAAATAGACACTAGAAAAACAATAGAAAAGAACAACAAAACCAAGAATTGGTTTTCAAAAAAGACAAAATCAAATCTTTAGTTAGCCTAAGGAAGGCAGAAAGAGAAAGGCTCAAATCAGAACAAAAAAAGACACATTATTACTGATGCAACAGAAAGACAAAGGATCATAAAAGACTATTATGAAATATTATACACCAAAAAACTGAATAACTTAGCATAAATAAATTCCTTAATGTACACAGTCTACCAAAAGTGAATTGTGAAAAAAAAAAGAAAATCTTAACAGATTGATAATAAGTATGGAGATTAAATCAGTAACAAAATGTCTACTGTTAAAGAAGAACCCAGAAGCTGACAGCTGTTTGGAAAAGTTGAATATTCACATAAAGAAATTACATCCCTATCTCACACCATATACAAAAATCAACATACAATGGATTACAGACTTAAATGTAGCACCCAAAACTTTGAAACTACTAGAGGAATAAACAGAGGAAAGCCTTTTGATGTAGGTTAGGGCAATAACTTTTTAGATATAACATCAAATCACAGGCAGCAAAAGTAAAAACATACAAATAGGAACCCATGAAATGTAAAAGCTTCTGTAGAGGTAAAGGAACAATAAAGTGAAGAGAAAAATCTACTGAATGGAAGAAACTGTTTGCAAACTATATATCTGATAAAGGGCTAACATTCAAAATACATAAAGTACTTGAACAAGTCAACAGCAGCAATAAAATAACCTGATGTTAAAATGGGCAAAATATCTGAATAGGCATTTCTCAAAAGAAGGCATACAAATGTCCAACAGGTATACGAAAAAAATGTTCAACATCATTATCTGATAAATGCAAATTAAAACCCAGTGAGATATCACCTTATAACTGTTAGAATGGCTATGATCAAAATGAGAAAGTGTAAGTATTGGTGAGGATATGGAGAAAAAGAACCCATGCATACTATTTGTGGGAATATAAATTAGTACAGTTGTGAAAAACAGGATGTAGTTTCCTCAACAAATTAAAAATAGAATTACCATATGATACAGAAATACCACTACCAGGTATATTCCAAAGGAATTGAAATGAGTATTTTGAAGAGATATCTGCATTCCCACATTTATCACAGCATTATTCACAATAGCTAAGATATTGGATCAGTTTAAGCATCTATCATAAGATGAATGGATAAAGCAAATGTGGTATATGTATGTATGTATGTATGTATGTATGTATATCTAGCTATCTATATGCACCTACACACACAATGGAATACTATTCAGCCATTCAAAAAGAATGAAATGTTATCATTTGCAGTAACATGGATGAACCTGAAGGACGTTATATTAAGTAAAATAAATTAGGCCCAGAAAGACAAAAGCACATGATCTCATTCATATGTGGAATCTAAGAAAGTTCATCTCCTAGAAATAGAAAATAGAATGCTGGTTACCAGGGGCTGGAGTTCCTTGGGGGGAATGAAGAGGTGTTTATCAAAGGATACAAAATTTCAGTTAACAGAAGTTATAAATTCAAGAGTTCTATTGTATAACATGGTGACTATAATTAATAATATACTGTCCTTGAAAAAGACTGAGTGGATGTGAGGTTTTTTCACTACAGAAATGATAATTAGGTGAGGTAATGCATATGATAGCCAGATTTAGTCATTTCACAACATACATATATATCAAAACATCATGTGGTACACAATAAATACATAATTTTACCTGTTTCTACAAATGATAAAAATATGCCTTGCAATTGAGTTCTAAAGTAACTGGAAAAAATAACATTCTTAATTTATTTTTTTGGATTCTTTAAAGTATCATGTAAATAATTATCATATTTAGAATTTTTTATTTTTCATCACACATTATTTGATTAATTCCTTTCACAATAGAAAGTAATCTTATGGTTAAAGGCTCCCCCTACTGGTTCTCTCCAACATACCTGAAGAAAAGTTTAGATATATATACATATGTATATTTTTAAATTTAGGTATTTCATAAAAAGTCATTAATTCATTTAAAAAGCAGAAAACTCAACGTTACTGTTTTACTTTTCTGTAAGTTTACTCATATGATCCAGTTTCTGAAGAATCTATAGTTCTTAATAATTTATTTCTTCAAATGAAGCATTTGATTATTTTTCTGTTCATAAACTCTATAACGCGTCATCTGCAGACCCACAGCCATGCTTAGCACTCTAGTATTCCCTGAGAGGCAGTGAAGCGCAGCTGTTGAGAGCTCCCTGGAGAGCAGCTGCCTCACTATCAGCTCTGCCCTTTAGTAGCAGCAACTAACAGTCAAGTTAGTTAACGTGAAACATAGGGGAATAACAACAGTTCTTCCCCCAGACGTGGTGATTTTTTTTTTTTTTTTTTTTTTTTTTTTTTTTAGACGGAGTGTTCCTCTTTCGCCAGGCTGGAGTGCAGTGGCATGATCTCGGCTCACTACAACCTCCATCTTTCGGGTTCAAGCGATTCTCCTGCCTCAGCCTCCTGAGGAGCTGGTACTACCGGCACATGCCACCACGCCGGGCTACTTTTTTGCATTTCGGTAGAGACGGGGTTTCATCATGGCCACGATGGTCTCGATATCCTGACCTCATGATCCGCCCACCTAGGCCTCCCACAGTGCTGCGATTACAGGCGTGAGCCACCGCGCAGCCATGGTGGTAGGTTTCCAATGTTCAGGTAAAACACATAATTCAGGAAAACACTTAGCACAAGTAAATAGTCCTCAAATCCTCACAGGCCACGTCTCAGTGCCCCATCAAAAGCAGAGAATGAGAACAGCTGAGTCTTTTTTTTTCCCCATCGTCTTTAACCTTTTTAATACTCTGAATTGCCACGATTTTGCAGCCAAGATTCTTATACAATAACCCTTTGGTATCCACAGAAGATTGGTTCCAGGACCCTGCTCCATATCAACATCCAGGAATACTCAAATACCTTATGGCAAATGGCATGGTGTTTGCATATAAACTATCCATATCATTCCTCGTACTATAAACCATGTACCTGCCATGTGAATAATTGTCACATTGGATTATTATGTGGTATTTGTTTTGTTCATTGTGTTATTTTGACTTGTAATTGACCTATAATAATTGTACATATTTAGGGGGTACAAAGTAATATTTCAGTACATTTATACAATAAGTAATTATCAAATCAGAGTAATCAACATATCTGTCACTTCAAACATTGATCATCTCTTAATGGTGGGAATGTTCAAAATCCTCTCTTCTAGGTATTTGAAAGATACACTAAATTATTTTTAACCACAGTCACCCTAATGTGCTATAGAACAACAGAAGTTATTCCTGCTTTCTAGCTATAATTTTATACCTGTTAACCAATCTCTCCCTATTGCCTTCTACCTTTCCCGGTTGCTAATAACCATAATTCTATTCTCTACACATATGTATGCATATATATATATACACATATGTACACACATATATACATACATATACACACATGCATATATATAGCTATAAACATAGGTAAGTAATACAGAGAAAGTACAGGTGTATTGCCACAATGTATATTTAAATATATATACACATACATATATATATATATGTTTGAAACTAAGTTTTCAAAAGCTCTAATGCAAAATCATATTGACTGTTTTTCTGGTAAGAATAGTATTTCAGGAATGTATGCTTATCACTCAATGGTAAAATTTAAAAGATTTTTCAAAAAAGGATGAATGCTTTCTGTATAATACCAGATTGATAATACTGCTTACAGTGAAGGTCATTTCAATAACAATTTGTTTTGATCATCATGATATTTTGAAAACATTTCAGCATATTTTCTAAAGACTGTTTCAAATTTAGATTTCATGGTTAAACATCTGGATTTCTTTCTCGGTTCATTTAGCTGTGTTTAATATATACACCCTGCACTCCTTCAGAAAATAAAAATAGACTTTGTGAACACTCCAGAGGTGAAAGATAACAGCATTACACAAAATTAAGGGTTTTGGAAAACTCAGTTTGGACACAGTTTTAATTTTGGAAAACACGTCGAGATTCCTTGAGGAGAGGATGTTATGCATATTTTAGCATCATTAAGTAACGGCAGAGTTTCAGAATTATGAAGCATACTCAAAATTCATTTGTTTGAGTACAAGTAACATCACAAATATTTAAACAAATTTAGAATTCAATATTACTGTATCTTGCATTGTGTAGTTCTAAATATCGCTTCAGAGCTCTTACCTTTATCCCATGCCATATTTTAATCTGTTCCCTTGATGTAGGATTTGTTGATTTCCACAGAATCTGTGTTGTCTAAATTTTGTGTAACAGCTACAGTCAGTCAGTTCTAGAACCTCACATAAGATAATTTTCTATATTCATAATATCATCATTCCTTCTTAAAGAATTTGAACTAGGTTGTTGAACATAAATCTTTAGATACACTTTATGCTTTCTTTATTGCTATTATTGGGGATTTCTTTACACTAAATTCTGTGCATTTCCTATTTCCCAGTTACTCCGATTAGGTGAACTCCTAATATGCTTTTTGAAAACTATTTTAACTTTCTATATATTAATATTAATAAAATAGCTCAACAGGTATATAACTTTATACCCAGCCTTGAAAAATAGAAATACATATTCCTCCAGTTGGGGTCAATTATAGGAAAAACGAATATCCTGCCATCCTACTAATTTGTCTTACCTACCATTTGTCTAACGTATTGTAACTCACCTTTTAGTACTACCATGTAATGGAAAAACGTACTTTAGTGACTGAAATCATAGGTACAAACTACCAGTATCTTTATTATTATTATTATAATTATATTATTATTATATATTTTATTGCACTTTAGGTTCTGGAGTACATGTGCAGAACATGCAGGATTGTTGCATAGGTACCTACATGACAATGTAGTTTGCTGCCTCCATCCCCCCGTCACCTATATCTGGCATTTCTCCCCATGCTATCCCTCCCCAACCTCCCTATCCACTGCTGTCCCACCCCTAGTCCCCCACTACAGACCCCAGTGTGTGATGCTCCCCTCCCTGTGTCCATGTGTTCTCATTGTTCAACACCCGCCTATGAGTGAGAACATGCGCTGTTTTTCTGTTCTTGTGTCAGTTTGCTGAGAATGAGGGTTTCCAGATTTATCCATGTCCCTACAAAGGACATGAACTCATCCTTTTTTATGGCTGCATAGTATTCCATGGTGTATATGTGCCACATTTTCCCTGTCCAGTCTATCATCAATGAGCATTTGGGTTGATTCCAGGTCTTTGCTATTGTAAACAGTGCTGCAATGAACATACATGTGCATATGTCTTTATAATAGAACGATTTATAATCCTTTGGATATATACCCAGTAATGGGATTGCTGGGTATATATCCAGCAACGCTTGAGGAATTTCTATTTCTAGGTCCTTGAGGAATCACCACACTGTCTCCCACAATGGTTGAACTAATTTACACTCCCACCAACAGTGTAAAAGTGTTCCTATTTCTCCACATCCTCTCCAGCTGTTGTCTCCTAATTTTTTAATGATCGCCATTCTAACTGGCAAGGAGACACCAGTTACACATGAACTGACTCATTAAATATCTATAAGAAATTAATGTACCAATGTAGCAAGCATCTTGAAGAAAAATGCTGAATTAAGAGATGACAAGGAGATGGGTCTATGTTTTACAGAGAATACTTGTACATTTAGACTGTAAAACCAGAAAAAGAATTATGAAACTCTCATACTATGGACATGATCAAGTAACAGATGTGGAAATGAAAGCCTCTTCTTCATGACTTCATTTATCCTATTTCCACCCTCAAACAATATTTCCTTCCTCTCATCTCTCCCCAAGTCTTATCTGGCTCCTTCTTTTCTCTCTTCCTTTTCCTCATTTATATTTCTTTCTCAGTCCTGGCTATTCCTCCATGACCACACATCCTCATCAGTCAATCTTAAGTACCAGCATGCAGCAACTTTTTAAAGGTCAATTTATTCACTATAGGAAAGGGTAGTAAAACTAAGTAAATGTCACTTAATCTTATTATAATATGAAACTGTACTAGTTCAAACAGATTAGCAAAATAGTCTGATTTATCTCAAAATCTAAAGTTAGATTTTTAAAACATAGTTTAAAATTTAAATTTTAAAATGAATTTAAATGTATACATTTAATTTTATTTCTTGCATTTTTTGTTTTTTTTTTGTGATAAAACACTATAATAAGTAAACAAAAAAGCAAACAAAATGACAACCAAAAAGAATAATGCTTTATCCCCAAATATTCTGTTTTTATGATTTATTTCCTATGTAAATACTTATTTTGATGAGCAATAGGTAAATTTGACATTGGTCAAGTTTGTAGCTATCAAGATTCAAATTACTTTGAATTTGATTCAAAGGTGAGGATTCCTGAATGTTTGACTAAACTGAATAAGTATCTATTTCCCATGGGCTTTTGAAAGAGCAGTTCTTTGCAAAATTAGTCTACTTAGCCCATCAGAGACTTTCAGCCACCATAGAATTTCCATTCTCAATCCCACTTAATGTATTTTCCATTAGTGGTCTATGAATATTTATTAGTGCATTATAATTTTTCCGATTATAATATCAACTTTTGAAAATTCAGCTTTATTTTTTTCTTTTATACACACATAATCACACTTTCACCCTATATCCATGGGGATTCGACCAATACATGTATTCGAAAATACATATTTGAATTTATAAAACCATTAAAATCACAATAATAAAAATAATACAAATAGGAATACAATATAGTAACTATCAATACCACATCTACATTGTATTAGGTATTATAAGTAATCTAGAGATGATTTAAAAGTAAACAGGAAGACATGCGCAGGTTATAGCAAATACTATGCCATTTAAAATAAAGAACTTGAGTATCCGATTTTAGACTTTGAATCTTGTTATGTGTGGGGTCAAGGAACAATTTCCTCCATGGATAGTGAGGGACAACTGCATTTCTTTTTGATATGAGGGTCAAATCAGTTTTAAAGAATGATTCAAAATCTATTATCAGGAAGAGAACAACAACATGAGTAAACCTTTAAATTCCAAATGCATTGAAGTTATCTTTTCTTTAAAAATGCCATGAAACACCATATATAACAGACAAAAAATGGGGAAGGCAATTCCAACAAGAGAGGAAAATAGAGCTAGGGAAAGCATCTGACATACAATATTTTCCTCACTGACTTACTGGTTAGCAGCAAGGAGTACATGATAAATTTTAAGTTTAACTGAAACAGCAAGGTGAATTTATGATAAGTTGAAATAAAGTCATAACATATGAAGAGAAAACAAGTTTTAGGAAATGTGAAATGCAAGTTTTTGTATAATAAGCTTTTATGTCATCAGCTCTATAAATAAAAATGATACCTGCTTTGTAGGATCAAAATAATAAAATTTATATTACAGGATATCTGAAACAAATTTTAAGCAACTTCTACAAACTATTTTGAAATTTCTATGATGTTAAAATTCTGATGTTCAATGTGTATAAGAAAACAAAATAGAAATATATTGGTGAATCTTGGCCACTGTACTATATCTGAATCTACAGACTAATTCCCTAGCATATGATAGGTACTCACTGGGAATAATTGTGTAATTTGGGATGGATAGTTAGCATCAGAGCATTAGATATCACTCTATTCTCTACCATTGTGACTGCTCAGATACATATAAAAATACAAAAAATGTAATTATTACTAAATATCAAATAACTATTGACAAATAAAAACTAAGTAATATACATGAGTATATTTTTGCAACAAATTATTTAATACTTTATGGGTTCTAGCCACCATGCCTTATACAGAATTTCAATAGTGTGCAGAACAAAACCTCTGTCCTAAAGGAATTTTGGGAAAGTGTTAACGAAATTAAATCCCAGGCACAAATAGTTTTATGCTTTACAAACATACTTATATCTGTGCTATTTAACTTACATTTCTTGAAAACCCTCAGTTTTAAGCTTTTCAGGTATTTCTCAACTGAAGATACTAATTTCCAGGCTGCCAATCTGATATTGCAAGTTACATCAACAGCCTAAAAGTAATTTTTTAAATTAATGAAAGGTTTCTTGATTTTGTCTCACTCTACTGCTCAGGTCTTTGAAGCTAAATCTTGGGCTCTCTTTCCTAAATGTTCATTAAACATTGAAATGAGTACCTTGTTGGAAATAAAAAACAGTTAAGCAAAGATGCATGTGATTCCATGTCTCCTTGTGATATGCTTCATAGCCTAGCAACTCTAGTGCCTCTGTCCTGCTGTTTTTCCTAACTTGTCATCCAGCTGCACATGAGACACTAGCAAGACTCCTGCCTCATCCCCCATCATGGTTTTATAGGTTAGATACCATAAGACGCTTGTATAATCTGAACACAGCCAGACCTAGTGGACTCTGATTTCAGTCTCAGTTGCCACTCACTAGTTATCTGACCTTTGGTAAATCATTTAACCCACTCAATGCTCAGTTTTCTCATCTGTAAAATAAAAGTTTGTACTAGATAGTCTCTTAAATCACTTCGAGCTGGAAAATGTCATGAGTTTATGAACACAATAAACATTAGGCTCCTGAAATTTTAGCACAGTGCTAGGTTTCTGTTTGTTTGTTTTGTGGATAGAAAGTTCCTCTGAAAATTGAAGTTAATGTTACATTCATTGAAAATAAAAAGAATTGATTATTATTTGTCAATGTGGTAATCATCTAAAACTATGGAGTAGAAGGCCTCATTAGGAATGGGAAGGGGTGGAAATAAAAACGAGGATGACAAGTAAAAATGCACTAAATGAGAGAATTAAGAAGTCACTAAGTCAATGAAACAGAGAGTAGGAATTCTAATCATTGAATTATTTGGTTACTCATTCAAGAAACTGGATACAACTGTAAATAAAACAGAAACCACAGTCCTTGTGAACTTATGTTGTGGTCAGGAGGAAAGGATGGGGCATATTTACATATTAATAAACATTAAGTTATAAATAAGGAATAAATCAGGTGAAAGAAAATAAAAGGGAGTAGAGATAATACAATTGAACACTGTAGGGCATATTGTATAATTACAAGCCTATCAAGTTACTGAAATAAAATGTCATAATCTCAATTCTGTTAAGCCCTATGGTAGGTATTTATTGGATGTGTACAATATTATGAAATGGGAGGAGGAATTAAAAAAATATGTGCAAGGCCTAGGGGCATAAAATCTCTGAGAAAACAAAGGGCACGTGGAGCAATCAAATGATGATGAAAGTTAATGTGATATTAAATGTCAAAATTAGTTTCAGAAACAATAAGCTTTATTGGGGTAGGGGGAGAGAGCAAAAGAGCAAACTGAGTTTGTCACTGACTTAAAACATGTATTTATTTTAAGTGTTAGCTATATTATTTTCATCATCAAACTCTCAGGATATTTCTTTTGATTTTTGGTTAGCAATGAATTATAAGGGAAACAATCAAATTATATGATCAGATGATAAAGGAAACCTAAACTTAATAGCTGTTCAGACACAGTAGATAATGGCAAGATATTGCTGGCTTATAATTAATTATGTATCAAGCAGCAGCAGAGCCATTCTTTTCTGGCTGGAGATGATTAACTCCCCAGCTATTAATCATCTAATTGTTAAAATTGATTACCTAAAAACTTGTTAGCATTTTAAATTAGCTCTACTGTCCCTCACCTTTTATACACTATGTAACTGGACAAAACATATTAAAGCTTTGATTAGATTTACAATAAGCTGTCCATTTTCTATTATTTTCAAGGTGAAAATCTGTCAGAGGGTTTTAGAGAGGTAGCTCCTTTCACATTTTGCAGAAGAAATGGATGTAAACAATGAAAAGACAAGAACAACCAAACTGGTATACTGGGCCTTTGGGCTGTAATCATAAGGGAGAGTAATTTAATAAAGTCTGGCCTGTGTTTCTCTATATTTAATACTATATTTGAAATTATTCATCTATGCTCATTTAATACTATATTTGAAATACTCATTTAATACTATATTTGAAATTACTCATCTATGCTACTTATTAACACAATTTCCATTTATTTTCAGAGTTTGACACAACAGTATAAATGTGCATTTCTCTTAAGTTCTTTTTCTTAGTACAAATAGTTTAGCACTGACTGCTTTAGTAACCTTATAACCTGTGTACATCCTGCTGCCTTTCTCTGACACTTCAATGCTGCTTTCACTGCGTTCTTTCAAAAATCAGAATTTGCTCATATGAATCTCTTGTTTAAAACTCACTGTGATCATGCCTACGTTTTAATTGAAAATGCTTCTGTCTCAACAGTATAATATATGTGTATGTATCAGCTGTTTTAAGGTACTCTCCCGAGGTGGTGAGTTGCTGTCTGAGGCACCCTAATGAAGAACATGTTTGCTGTGCTGGGTCTTAGTCAGCAATTGAAAGACTCTCAGAAGCCCACCTTCCTGAGATGAGAAAGTATATACTTCAACTGCATTCCACTTGAATCAGCCCTCAAGGGTTTATTTTTCTACTTCACAACGGAAATCGTTTTTCATTGTTGAAATGAGTGGTATTCAACACTTGTAGTCCAGTTTACAATACTGAGTAGGCACCTCTACATTTTTTTAAGTTCTGGAGTACACGTGCAGAACGTACAGGTTTGTTATATAGGTATACACGTGCCATGGTGGTTTGCTGCACCCATCCCCCCATCATCTACTTTAGGTATTTCTCCTAGTGTTATCCCTCCCCAATCTCCCCACCCCCTGCCTTTCCTCCTCTAGCCCCTCAACCCCTACAGGTCCCCCTGTGTGATGTTCCCCTCCCTGTGTCCATGTGTTCTCATTGTTCAAC
>PVKP010023965.1:12906-35713 GCA_004027715.1 Plecturocebus donacophilus | reverse complement strand
ACCTTGAGGTAAGGTGAGAAACACAGAGAACCCTGGAGAGCAGACCTTGTTCTAGCACCTTCCACCGAGCTCAGTAGCACAACAGTACATTTTGAAGCAATGGGAAAAATCATGAGATGTTGCCTTTACAGAATAACACATCTTGCTAAGGCACCTTTACCCCTTGTGGTCTCGAGGATTCTGGGAAGGCATTGATGAGGACCTCCAGTACGTCCACCCCGCATTTTATCATCCTAAGTGTGAAGCTTGGTTATAGTTTTACAAAATAAAATAAAGCCTTCCTGATTCCTCGTCCCTCATAGGGATAACCTCCCCAAAGCAAGCCTGGAAAATCCCTGGGCTGCCAGGTCACTGGGGTTCAAAGTCCTCTCCTCCCCGCCCCACCCACCCATGGAAAACTACCGGCATTTCAGCGGCTGGGTTTCTTCCAGGAGGCCCTGCTGGGGATGTGTCCGTGCCCCCAACCCAAAGCCCACAGGGAGATCTCACCCCACTGGGTTGAACCCCAGCCTCCCTCTCTGGCCCCACTGGTTTCACACCCTCCAACAATCCTGCCCAAATAACCCAGCAGTTAAGGGTGGCCAGGGGCCAGGAAAAAAGCCCTGAAAAGCAGTGAGCTCCTCAGATCTGAGAGCTCACAGCTTGGCTGGGACACTGCCCACTGTGGAAAATGCAACGTGAAGATCTGGTGCAGTGAGGGTGGTGGGGGAAGGAAGCCCTGACCCCACCCAGCCTGCATCAGAGCAGAGGGTCAAGTCCCAAAGATATCTGGAATGTTCGGGCAAGGGTGGGCAGAGATGGGGGGCGAGGGGGCTGGCGGACGCGCAGCCTCGTGCTTTTCCTGCGATGACATACCTGACTGGCCAGGCACACCTGGGCGTCGGGGCAGGCCAAGCTTTCCAACAGTCGTCCACTGTTCCCTGAGTGGAGAGGCCTGGCAGCCACGCTCCTCACAGACAGGGGGGTTTTCTCCTCTTTGGTGGGCCACGCCTCCCCTGGGCACATACTCCCTCTGTCCGAGGGTTTCGTCCAAGCCCCGGGCTCTGACCACAAAAAGTGCCCTTTTCTTTGGCGGGCTCACCTCAGACGTGAGGTACCGGAGAGCCAAACCGTCTGCTAAAAGGACATCCCCAGCACATTGCTCCCTAGGCAGAGGGTCCGTGGCTGGCGGCCACTAACAGCACATCCTCCCTCCACCCTGGGGCCTTACAGAATTGCCCCTTGGTTCCTGCTGTGTTCACGGCAGAAGGACAGCAAACTAAAGGAGCTCTTGGCTTGCTCAGGGTGCTGCCGTCTGACCCAAAGCAAACTGGGTAATCCCCTGGTAAAAACCAGGTTGTTGAACACAGAGCTTCAGGTCTCAGCCCATTCACTGTGGCCGTTCCCACTCCAATGTCTCTGTAAAAATGAAAAGCAAAACAAAACAAAACAAAAACCCAAAAAACAAAACAAAACAAAAACAAAAATGAATGACGACACCTTCCTCCAGCAAAGAGAGATTTCAGCCTCCACCAAAACACTCAGTGTGCTCCTGTGGGGTCGGGTATCACCCCAACTATGAACACTGGCTAGAGGGATGCTCTTCATGAGAGTTTAGAGAATTTCTTGTTTAAAAAAAAAAGTGGGTTTTTTTTTTTTTTTGGCCATACAAAACCTAGTTGTGAAAGGAAAAGAAAATGCCAGCCCTGTTTGACAGACATCAGATTTATGATCATTTTTGAAGCCTCAAGTACGTCACCAGAATCGGCCCACCCACTGCACTGCCCCAATGGTAAACACGGCCAAGTGCCCATCCTCACTCTTCCCCTATCGGACCCGGGCTCCTCCACTTCTGAACAGCCCTTGTTCCCCTCTCCTGGTCTCTGGTGGGTTAAAAAGATGCCTGGCTGTATATATATGGAGAGAGTACACCACGGAGCTCTCTGAGCTAAAACCTCCAAGACAAACACAGCCCGCTCACGCCCTCCCCGTCTGCAAGCAGGCCGCAGATGTTAATAAACATGGTTGGGGTTTACGGTTCGCCCATTGATTCCTCCATCCATTTTACACTTGACAAGTCAGGAGAGCATTTCTCCTCCCTTCCCCTAACGTACGAACTCAGTAAACTGTTGTAAGGCTTGGCAATAAACTTATGAATTTTGGCCTCCAGATGTGGCTGGAAATAAATGTAAACATAGGGTGTGAGCAACTGTGTTTCAGGTTTGTGTCCTGTGAGGCTGAGTCTGCAAAAACCAGAGCTCAGAGAGACTCATTTGCCCTTTGCAATGAGACACCGGGAGATAGTTTTTCTAAAGGTAGGGATGCTGTTTGAGGCGGGAAAGAGATGTAGAGGTCCACTGGAAAATTCAGGCAAAGGATTAGAGTGCAGAGATTTGGACCCCTCTCCAGAGCACCATTCATAATTCATCCCTCTTGGCCAGGGGTGTCACAGTGTATCCTCCAGCAGTTCTGGCTAAGACACAAGCCTATAAGAGGAAAGTGCTCAGATCAGAAAAAAACTGAAAAAAATCCTATCATGAGATCCATTTCTGGGGCCATTTCTACAGAAGCAGGATACAGAGAGATGTTCAGAAAAGAAAGCAAAGGGTCAAGTGTAAACTGATAGGTCTACTTCAAACACGAACCAATAGTTCTTATATGATTGTACAGGTCAAAAGACTTGTGGGGCTTGAGGGCCTTTCAAATCAGAAGTCCAGCTTATCTATCCATAACAAGAGGAAGAACAGAAAATACCATGCACATCTGAGAAATGTCCTGTGTTATAAGTTGCAATTATAAAATCCATTTTTCATCATGCAAATGAAAATTGGATCAGGTAAACTACTGATCCAATGTCTGGAAATAAATCATTATTAATCTCTTTTCTGAGACTGAACAAAGACGTATTGTGAGGACTACTGTCCCCTTGTTAACACATATGTCTACACTGTCATCTCCTCCTTGCTAAGAAGTCATTTCTGGGGGATGGGGGAATCACCTTCAGTGTGTGCAGTTGGTCAAGACTTCACAAATATTTCCTCTGAATTGTTACCAAGAAAACCTTCACTTTAGAAATTTTTGTTTTATTACTTTGTTAAAGCAAATGCACTCCAAAAAAACATGTGGTATTCCACTTCAGTCAAACATGATGCCTAGAGCTCCATCTCTTTTTTTCTTCTAAAGAAAAATCACAAACGCCAACTTATAACACAGTACATTTCTCAGAGGCACATGGTATTTTCTGTCCTTCTTCTCGCTGTGGATAGGTAAGCTGGACATCTGATGTCAAAGGCGCTCAAGCCCCACAAGTCTTTTGACCCACACAATCAAATAAAACCTATTGGTTCATGTTTGAAGCAGATCTATCAGTTTACACTTGACCCTTTGCATTCTTTTTTGAACATCTCTCTGTGCCCTGCTTCTGTAGGAATGGTCCCAGAAATGGATCTCATGATAGGACTTTTTTCAGTTTTCTTCTGAGCACTTTCCTCCTATAGGCTTATGTCCTAGCCAGAGTTGCTGGAGGATACATTGTGACCCACCCTGGCCAAGAGGGATGGATTATGAATGATGCTCTGGAGAGGGACCCAAATCAATTTTCATGCAGATGAAAACCTGGAAAACTACTGGGAATTTTGGCTTTGGTAGGGGGTGGGGGTTGTCTTAGCTATCAGCTTGGGACTTAACATGAAAAGAAAATAGTTTGGGTTTTACATGTGTGGATTTTATACCTTATTTTGTGTTTTGAATGAAACTTTAAAGGAAATGTTAAATCCTTTCATTTCTAGATAAAAAATCACAGAATCATCAAATTCTATCCTCAGAAAGACTCATGGAAGGTCAACTTTTAATTCTCTGACTCTGTACTTTAATGAAATTAGGGGCTGTAAGCCCTGCTGCAAGCTGGCTCAGCTTGTAGAACTGAAATGTGCTTTAATATTTTTGGAATTAGGTGATGAGAGGTAAAGACCAGACGTTTTAAGATGTTACATAAAAATCTGGATTTCTGGATGGTCTTGAAAAATGAGAAGATCTGGCAACCCTGCACCTGTGTTCCTGCATAGAAACAAGTAACTAAAGCTGAGAAGCGGCTGCCTTTTTAAGGAAAGGTATGTGCTCTCCAGTGTACGACAATCCACATCATGCTAAAGCATCAGCTTTATTCATTCATTTGGATCTTCTTCCTGAACCTTATAGACGTCTATCTGAGTTTAGAATTCCTAGTTAAAAGAAAAATCATCTCCACTTGAGGATTCCTGTTTGATCATTCTCATGTGAATATCAAAGACAGACATTAATATGCAACACACCTTGGTAAAAAGAGGCTCACAGATAAGAGAGAATCTAATATCAATGATCGATACTCTTAGAATTTCCCGATACAAATCAGTAGAACTTTTTGGTGCTTTGACATGTCAAAATTCCTAACCATAAAACAATTTGGGTAGATGTAGCTTAGATCTTTGCATTATAGATGTTATTTAACAATAGCAAGAAGGAACACAAGAAACTATCCAAGAAACACATCTTACCCTCCCAACACATGCACATTTGAGTTACTATCATATGTGGGTCGCAATACTAATGTGTTCTCAAGAAGCTTATACTCTTTCAAGGGGCTTACAATAGAGCAAAGTTGTGCTTGTGTAACAGCATGGGAACCAGTCTGAATGGGTTCCCAGTGGCCAAATCTGGGACGATTTGAGCACAAAAATAATTAAGAAAAGTAGTGATATGTGAACCATTGACTAATTAGAAATTCATGAACCCATACCAATAATGAACAGACATACAGACAAATAAACAGGGATACAGGAAGGTCTCTTGCTAACTATGGAATGCTAAGAGCCAAACAGTCAATATTGAGGGAGAAATGGAGTTGGAAAATCATTTACAACCATTATGGTGAAGACCTGATCAAGCAAGAACCATCACTGGATGCCACATCTAAAAGGCAATCTTTGAGAATAAGAATCTTCGCATATCCTTAAAGTGTCTCTCCACAGATTGCTTATTAGCTGCAAGGGAGGAAAAACACATTAATTGTACAGTCGAGAAATCAGACAACATCTTACATGGGTAA
This sequence comes from Plecturocebus donacophilus, assembly GCA_004027715.1. NCBI lineage: Eukaryota > Metazoa > Chordata > Mammalia > Primates > Pitheciidae > Plecturocebus > Plecturocebus donacophilus. The sequence continues at coordinate 30,651 of PVKP010023965.1, read as the reverse complement.
TCAAAACTGACATCACCTATTGGAGAAAGAGGGACATTGGATACCTCCAAATGTGGCATGCTGAGAAAGATAGCACATCGCCTACGCAGGATTATAGCCAAGAATCCATCACTTTAATCTAATCAAAAGCAAACTTCAAACACAAATGAGGAATTTTCCATTTTAAAATAAATGGAGGAGGGGGGACTACAGTCCTTAAAAATGTCCATGTCACCAAAATCAAAGAAAGGCTGTAGAAATACTCCAGATTAAGGAGGCTAATGAGATACGACAATTTAAAGCAATATCTGACTCTAGATTGGACTGTTTGTTTTTACTTTAAGTTCTAGGATACATGTGCAGAAAGTGCAGGTTTGTTACATAGGTATACATGTGCCATGGTGGTTTGCTGCACCTATCAACCCGTCATCTAGATTTTAAGTCCCACATGCATTAGGTATTTGTCCTAATGCTATCCTTCCCCATGCTCCCCAACCCCTGACAGGCCCCAGTGTGTAACGTTCCCCTCCCTGTGTTCATGTGTTCTCACTGTTCAACTCCCACTTATGGGTGAGAACATGCAGTGTTTGGTTTTCTCTCCCTGTGTTAGTTTGCTGAGAATGATGATTTCCAGCTTCATCCATGTCCCTGCAAAGGACAAGATCTCACTCTTTTTTATGGCTGCATAGTATTCCATGGTGTGTACATGTCACATTTGCTTTATCCGGTCTAGACTAGATTCTGTACTGAAGGGAAATTGTGTCATAAAGGACAGCATTAGGTCAACTGAGAAAACTGGAACCCAGAAGGAGATCAGATAAAAGAATCGTATCAATGTAAATTTATAAAGGCCATAACAGAGTTACAGTTCTATAAGAGAATCTCTCTCTTCTTAGGAAATACATACTGATGTGCTTAGGAGTAAAGGCCCACGTTGTGTGAGCTTACCCTCAAATGGTTTAGGACAAAACAGCAGAAAGAGATAAAGAAAGAGAAATTAAAAAGCCAATGTGCTACAGTGTTGTTGTTGTTTTTTATTTATTTATCTATTTTTGAGACAGAGTCTCTCTCTGTCACTCAGGCTGGAGTGCAATGGTGCGATCTCAGCTCACCGCAACCTGCGTCTCCCGGGTTCAAGCTATTCTCCTGCCTCAGCCTCCTGAGTAGCTGGGATTACAGGCACATGCCACCACACCCAGCTAATTTTTGTATTTTAGTAAAGACAGGGTTTCACCATGTTGGTCAGGTTGGCCTCGAACTCCTGACCTAGAGATCCACCCACCTCGGCCTCCCAAAGGGGTACAATATTAAGGACAGGTAAAGGGGATATGAATGTTCTTTGTGATATTTTGATAATGCCTAAAATTATTTCAAAAGTAAAAGTTTTTTTTTTTTTTAAACAAAGAGTGGGCACATGCACGTGTGTGTATAAAAGCAAGACAGCATACTAGCACACATTAAGTACAAATCTGTGGGACAAGCCACTCAGAGGTGAAGGAGGGAGTACCACTGATTGGAAAGGTCAGAAAGGTTGAACATGGGTCTGAGAGACGGAGCTCTTAAGAGTTGAAAGGGTTGAGCTTTTAACTCTAACAGGAACCAGCATCCAGCAACTAGAGCCTCCATGGCTGCCGGGGGTGGGGGTGGGTGAAATGCACAGAATGGACTCTATATATCAAAAGGGAATTGATTTTAAGGCTGGAGAGACTGGGAGCTAGGGGTGGACCTAGGTACCAGATCGAGGAGCTCACTTTAAAGATAGAATCTAACGTGGAAGCAGAAAACCTCTTAGCAGGAGGACACACGGGCTTAACCTACTAGTTATGCATAACCTACAGGTACATAGGCTAGACTGCAGTGACAGGCAATTGGGAACCACTGCAGAAGTCTGAGTGGGTGGTCACCAAATGTCAGCCATAAATTCCTGAGAGGCAACAGCCCTGACATTGGGGTCCCACAAAACCTAAGGTACATGAAAAGTTGTTGGAAGATTGAATACATAATGCCTTACACAAACATTTTGTATTTTCCAACTCCTATAGACCACTATTTTCCAAATATCTACAAGGTAAAATATTAAATCATCAGTCTATAGGAGCCTGTGAAACAATCTCGGACTAAATGGGTCTTCAGTGTTCAAAAGAGTGAGAAGCTCTGGAGATGAGGTCTCAGCCTCCCAGCCAGGGCATTGCCATGGAGATCTGTCCAGGTACAACAATGCGTTTGGTTCACTTAGAACACATCTAAAGATGGCAGCATGTAATGTACTCCCAGAAAGCACAGAGAAGAACAAGGTATAGCTCTTATTTTTAAAAAGCAAGTATTATGGCTCGTGCCTGTAATCCCACCACTTTGGGAGGCCGAGTTGTGCAGATCACTTGAGGCCAAGAGCTTGAGACCAGCCTGGCCAACGTGGTGAAACCCGGTCTCTAATAAAAATAAAAAAATTAGCCGTGGGTGCACACCTATAATCCCAGCTACCTGAAGGCTGAGACAGGAAAATCGCTTGAGCCTAGGAGGTGGAGGTTGTGGTGAGCCGAAATCACAATACTGCACTCCAGCCTAGGCAACACAGTGAGACTCTGTCTCAATCAATCAATCAATAAAAGCTAGTGTTACCGTTCGGCATTTAAATCATGATGACCAGCTGAGTAAGAGCCAAAAGGTAAAAGAACAAAAATAGAGTTTAATGTTGATGTCCAGACATGTTATTTTACCCTAATGAGAAATGCAGGAGCCTAGAGCAGAGCCCAGCCTAGAAATGAGGACAGGGGTATCAGGATCACGGACTTGAAGTGGACAGACGGGGGGCCACACAGAGCTGACACTTGGTGAACTCTCAAGGGCTCAAGATGCAAGGTTGGGAGTGATTTTTTATGAAGGGTGTGGTCAAACCATGGCATCAGAGTGGACTTCAGAGAAGAGGCCGAGAGCCAAAGCTCATCCCTGTTTAGAGAGCAGGAGGTGGGATCTGCAGGAGCCTGTGGGTGGTCAGCACTGAACCATCAGGAGCTGAGCAACCACAGTGAAGAAGGACCAAGGAAAGGCAACGAGAGCTGACGAGGTTTGCAGGGAACCAAACCACAGGGTCACAAAAGCTGGACTCGGATTTCCAAAAAGGAGAAATGGGTGAGCTATTAAAACAAGATAGAGGATTCCCAGAAATCCCAACCTCTCTGTATAAGGAAGGAAAATATTAAAGGGCACTGTCCAAGATAAGTTTAAAGCTAATAAAGGCCCTTATACAGGATCGCAGAGAGAGAGTCAGAGAGAAGAGAGGGAGTCATGATTCATGTCGATTCTCCATTGCAGCCACAGTTCTTGGGGCTCAGCCGGGGAGAGAATCACAACCCAGGACTTGGGCAAGAACTAAGCAGCAACTGCTTGGGAGGCATGGGCTTGGGGAGTGTGGACAATTCAATGTCAGAAATTGCCTGAAAAGGGTCAAGGTGAGGATGGGGCACAGACAAACCGGAGAGGCTGTGCTCCTCAGTGACCTCATCTCCATTCATGATGTGGGGAGGAAGGGGTTAAGAGGGACAAGAGAAAGTCAGCACAGAAGTGAGAGGGAGGCAGAGGGAGGCAGGAAGAGCCTACACTTCATGGAGAAGGGCAGGGAGAGGCTACCAGCCGGGTAATGTGCCCTGAGAGGGGTACTTTTATTCCAATCTGAGCCCCATCCCTTGCCCTCACCCCATTCTATCTGCATATCATTTACCTGCAATTAGTTAGAAACCATGGCAACGAGGAAGCCTGAAGAAATGACTGAAATATTAGGAGGACACCAGGCCACCACAAGGCCACACTTCTGTTTTCTGGGGAACCGGATCCCTTAGGAACAAAGGATGAGATGACAGGTAGTCTGCAGCAGTCTGTTCCAACAACCGGATTTGACCTTTATGGGACAAATGAGCTGCCTGTGGTCAAACAGGAGATTGGAGACAACTGAAACCCAGATTCCCAATGCTGCACCGGCCCTGGGGCTCTTGGAGCTCCTCTGCCAGCTCTCACAGTCCGTCTGTGTAGGAAGCAATGAAGTTCATCAATAAAAGGAGGAGGAACCTGGCCTAGATTCTGCTGCTGCTCCTGGGTCTGTCTGAGGGGTTAATTGTTTTGCATTCTTTTCCCCATCCATCTCTAGTGCTTTGTTTTTATTTTTATTTTTATTTTACTTTAAGCTCTGGGATACATGTGCAGAAGATGCAGGTTTGTTACATAGGTATACATGTGCCATGGGGGTTTGCTGCACTTGTCAACCTGTCATCTAGGTCTTAAGCCCTGCATGAATTCAGTATTTGTCCTAATGCTCTCCCTCCCCTTGCCCCCCACCCCCCAGCAGACCCTGGTGTGTGATGTTCCCCTCTCTGCGTCCATGTGTTCTCACTGTTCAGCTCCCACTTATGAGTGAGAACATGCAGTGTTTGGTTTTCTGTTCTTGTGTTAGTTTGCTGAGAATGATGGCTTTCAGCTTCATCCATGTCCTTGCGAAGGACATGAACTCATTCTTTTTTATGGCTGTGATCCCCAGCGCTTTATAACCCCACAGTTGTATCTATGATTGAGCAAGATCCCATAGAAAGGTGCTACAGGCTGAATGTTTGTGACTCTCCCAAAATTCATACATTGAAACCTTAATCCCCAATGTGATGATGTTTAGAGATAGTGCCTTTGGGAGGTAATCAGGTCATAAAGCCCCCATGACGGGATTATTACCCCTATAAGAAGAGACAAGAGAGAGCTTCTTCTCACTCTCCCACTCTCTCACCCTCAACACTGACCTTGTAAGTCAAGAAGAAAGCCATCCATAAACCAAGAAGCGGGCCTTCACCAAGAATCTGACCATGCTTGCACTCTGATCTTGGACTTCCCGCCCTCCAGAACTGTGAGACATAAGGATGCTTAACCTGCCCGATTTACGGTAATTTTATGATAGCAGCCCAAGCTATGACAAGAAAGTAAAGGCTTTAGGAAAACGCACGACTGTGAGCTGAGTATCCACTTCTCCATGGACAAGATTTAGAGTAACTCAGAATGCCCCATGGCTGATGCCAGGCACACAGTGGTGCCACAGAAAATTGGCTCAACCCACACCAGTGGCATAACCCAGGAGTCTCCAACTCCCCTAGGCCACAGACTGATACCAGTCTGTGGCCTGCTAGGAACTGGGCTGTACAGTAGGAGGTGAGCAGTCGGAGAGGAGTGAAGCTTCATCTGTATTTTCAGCCACTCCCCGACACTGGCATTACCGCTTCCTGTCAGATCAGTGACGGCATGAGCTTCTCAAAGGCACAAGAACCCTATTGTAAACTACGCATGTGAGGGATCTAGGTTGTGTGCCCCTTATGAGAATCTAATGCCTGATGATCTGCCACTCTCTCCCATCCTCCCCAAATAGGACCACCCAGGTGCAGGAAAACAAGCTCAGGGCTCTCACTGATTCTACACTACAGTGAGTTGCATAATTATCTCACTATATATTGCAATGTAATAATAATAAAGTGCACAATAAATGTCATGTGCTTGAATCATCCCAAAACCATCTCCCCACCCCACCCCACCCCATCCCTGATCCGTGAAAAAGCTGTCTTCCATGAAATGGGTCCCTGGTGCCAAAAAGGTTGGGAACCTCTGGTGAAACCAATATAAACAAAAACACACATTCAGGCCCATCTCTCAAGCTCCGGCTTTACGGACACTTTCTGCCTTGATTTACTCAATCCTGCAGTAGACAGCATATGAAAGGCCAGTGCTCACAGACCCTACCTACTTCCAATGGGCTCAGCTCCCTTGAAGCCACGAGACCCAGAGACACATGGTGTTCCAGGAGCAGATTTAAATGTCGCTCGAATCCCGAGGATTTTACTTTATTATTTTCTTAACCCCCAAGAAATCATATGAAATGTCTGCGGCCACCCTTGCAGCCTCTGTCTCCCAAGCCCACCACTTGGGTTCTCCTCTGACACCTCCCCTTGGTTCCCCTCCTGGCCAAATTCAGAAGTGTGATGGTCACAAAGGAAATGCCCCAGCGCCCACAGGCACCTAGAGGCTGAGCGCACCCTGGTGGTCCCTGTCGAAGCGGTCACGGCTCACGGCCAGACACGCTTGGTCCTTACAGCTCTGGCTGTGCCAACCACAGACATCTTCAAACAGAGCCTGTGAAAAGAAACCCTGCTTCAGCTTTGCTCCCACCGCCATCCTGGGACCCAGGGTCCACAAGCAAAATATTTTCTTAAAGTAACTCCCTGGTTTAGGGGGTTTACCTGCTGTAGGGGAAATTTTTTTAAAAAGAAAAGGAAAGCATTAGGAGCTTCTGTAAGAGCAGCCCAAGGAGGGGAGGGGAAAAGAAATGTCACCCTCTCTCTCTCCAGACCTGCCTGAATTTGAGGTTTGGCATAAATACCAAGACAGGGCCGGCCAAGGGAAAGGTGTGGCCCGGTGAAGGACGTGTCCAGGAGTCCAGCAACTGTAAACTTGAATCCCAACCCTAACCTCGCCTCACTCCCAGCCGGGACTGCCAGTGACTCACTCATCTCCCTTGCCTTGGTGGCACCATCCAGTAAAAGACAGGACTTCTGACCTCACTGGGGAGCAGGAAGATTAGCTCATGTTTATAAAGCGCTTTGAAGATGAAAAAGCCTGCGCCTAAAGGGGGCTATTATTATTATAACTACCTGTGAGAAAAGAGAAAAAAGACTCCCATCTAGGTCTAATGCTTAGCTCTCAAACAGAGCCAGAGGGGCAGGGAGGCACTGACTCCTACCAGCAGCTCATACTTGTGCTTCCCAAAGTTTGGGATGGGGAACATCAGGGGAGGGAGGCACATGGATTGGTTTTAGGGGGTGGACATAAAGCACCAAACAGTGCGTAATCACAGAAGGAGAAAGCAACTCCCTCTTCCCTTCTTTTTTTTGAGATGGAGTCTCATTCTGCTGCCCAGGCTGGAGAGCAGTGGCATGATCTCGGCTCACTGTGACCTCCGCCTTCCTGGTTCAAGTGATTCTCCTCCCTCACCCTCCTGAGTAGCTGGAATTACAGGAACCCACCACCACACCCAGCTAATTTTAGTATTTTTAATAGAAATGGGGTTTCACCATATCATCCAGGCTGGTCTCGAACACCTGACTTCGAGTGATCCACCCACCTCTCAATACTCTTAATCCTATTGATTCCATTTCAGGAGAAAGCCTCCATTTGGTGCTGCCAGGTCTGTAACATCTCTCCCTGGGCCAATTTCCCTTCATTATGGAGAGAGTGATAACCTCCCTCAAACGCAAAGGCTCTGCAGACAACAGCAGCTACCTAGAATTTATAAACATTGTTTTGATTTCACTGTGCTCATTATTTGTATAATTATTTTGAATCCATGAGAAGTGATACTGATACACTATATTTCATTTTAAAATCATGTTTCTTTTCTTTTTCCCCTAGGTTCAAGTGCTTCTCTCCTGTCAATCTCCCAAGTAGCTGCTATAACAGGGACCCGCCACCATACCCAGCTCATTTTTATATTTTTAGTAGAGACGGGGTTTCACCGTATTGGCCAGGCTTGTCTCGAACTCCTGACCTCAGGTGATCCATCTGCCTCGGCCTCCCAAAGTGATGGGATTACAGGCATGAGCTACTGCGCCTGGCCAAAATCATGTTTCTTTAAATTATAGTTTCTCAACCTCAGCCCTATTGGCATTTGGGGCCAGATCATTCTTTGTGGTGAGGCTGTCCTGTGTCTTATAGGATGCTAATCGCCCTGTCCTGTACCTTACGGGATGCTAAGCATCTCTGGCCTCCTCTTCTCACAAGATGACACAGCATCCCTCCACCACCCAACTGAGACAACCAAAAATGTCCCTAGACACTGCCCAATGCTGCCTGGGGGGTAACCCCCCAACACACACACACACATACACCTCCTCTGTTAAGAACCACTGCTTTTAGATCAATTCACTTAAAAAAAAAAAAAAAAAAGCTTATATGGGTTTAAATAGTAAGGCTGTACTAAAATGACCCCAGTTTAGGAAAACCTCTAACAGAGAAGCCGTCCTTCTCGCCCCTGCCTGCTCCAGCTCCCAAGTCATGATCTAACGCCCCGAGGGCAGGCATGTGCTCCGGACCCCTCGCAGCCAAATACCATCATCCCAATGGCTTCATTCACAGTAGGGGTCTGATACATGCTGACTGATGAGAAGAGTTTAACCATTTCTGGAAGTCACAAACAAGGGTGTTTAGAAGCAATTTTCATTCCAGGCCCCTTCCCTGGTGTCAGGCTCTGCTTATCCAACCTTGAGATCTCAGTGGACACCTGCTTATCATGGCTGGAACAACTGCCTAGAGGCCAGAGAACAGAGGCTCACGGGGCATCAATGGGAAACAAGGGTGGGCCCATTCAGGAATGTCGTTAGGTCCCAGAAGGGCCTTACAAGAAAGATCTAGTCCTTTCTTCCCCCTTACCAAAGGAGAAACTGAGGCCCAGGAAGAAAGGCTCTATGATGTGTTCCAGGACAGAGTCAGCCTGTAACAGAACACGGCCTAGAACTCAAGGCTTCCTTCAGCATTCATGTTCTCCAACCCCGCACTGTGCATGGCAATCCCCAGACTAAAGAAATTGTCACTGCCCTAATACTCAAAATAGGAGGCAAAGGCTTATACACACACTGCTTTTGATGTTTACAAATCAGCAGCAGCAAAGCTACGCAAATGAAATAATTAAAACCTGCATTGGCAGCCACCCAACGTACAGAGGGAGAGTCTGCTCCATCACCTCCTAAAGCCCCCAGCACCCAACGGGTGATGCCTACGAGCAGCCACTATCAGAGGCTCCTTGGCGAGTATGTAGCTGGGTTTTCCACGGGATGTTTTCCTTCCATCTCCCTCTCCTATCTGGCATTTTTTTTTTTTTTTTTGAGATGGAGTCTTGTTCTGTCGCCCAGGCTGGAGTGCAGTGGCCCGATCTCAGCTCACTGCAATCTCCGCCTACCAGGTTAAAGCGATTCTCCTGCCTCAGCCTCCTGAGTAGATGGGATTACAGGTGCACTCCACCATGCCCAGCTAATTGTTGTATTTTTAGTGGAGACAGGGTTTCACCATGTTGGTCAGGCTGATCTCGAACTCGCCCACTGTGGCCTCCCAAAGTGCTGGGATTACAGGCATGAGCCACCGCACCTGGCCCTATCTGGCATTTTCATTCCTCACCTCCTTCTCCCAAGATCACAAGGAAGTTAAATTGCCCAACTTCCTGGTTCATGCAGAGTTAAGACTGTCAATTAAATAGATGCCAGAGAAAATAAAGTCTAGTTTTGAAGATGTGGTATCAGCACTGCTCAGAGACTTCTCTCTCAGGGACGAGCATCAGGCATCTAAATGAAGTCACAATCACAAAAGGGGATTCTGGGACCTTCAGCAAAGCATGCTCACTGTCCTCTAGCCCTGTCCCCTGGGGTCCCCCTCTGGAGTGGGAGTAAAGGCCCTTTGTGCGCTCTGCTCTGTGCACTTCCAAAGACACCCTAGGAATCAGCTTTTATTATTCCTAGGGTTCAGATGAGAAACCTGGAGGTCACACATCCCATAAATGACAAGACGGTAAGCTGAGACTTTAACCAGATTTGCCCGTTCCAAAGCCCATAGGGCTGCCCCTCGACATGCTGCTTCTCTATAAGCAAAGCTAATGTTGCCTGGATATCCTTACTTTGAAGTTTGGAAAGCCAAAACCCAGGTAGGCTAGAAACAGATATTAACAAGGCAATTTATCACTGCTATCCTATCAATGGTCTGGCCCATCAATCAATCAATCAATCAATCCTCACTGAATCTGCCACATAAAATCCCAGAGTTAACCATGTAGGGACCAGCCAGGCACGGGAGGCATGGTCTAACCCAGAGCCCTGCATCCTCGCACAAGCTTCGAGAGATGGCACTGCGTGATGCTCAATTGACCGCCAATCAACGGCACAGTTACTAAGTGCTACGAAGTCCAGAGAAAAATCCCTGAGGGTTGAAGCTGCTGTGTGGGAGAGCTGAGACTTGGAGCTGGGCCTGGAATGGTGAGAAAGACACCAGTCTGCACAGAGGATCCAAGACCACCAGGTGAGAACACAGAATTCTGGGCCCTTGTTCGTGTCCTCTGCAGCCCAGACAGAAATGCTGTTCAGGTCTATGCCATCCAGCATGTCCAGGAGGCTCTCAACTGTCTATTCAGCATGACACGTTCCCTCTAAACACACACACACACAAAACAACACCGGGACTCATTTCTGCTTAGCTTTAGGACATAAAGGATCGTTTTTTTAATGAACGGATTTTTACTTTGCTCGGAAGAGCTTGACAGGTGGCATTTCTTTATTTAAAAAGAATCCACGATGTCCCTATTACGGGTCAGTGCTTTGCTGGGCCCTGGGCATAGAGGGAGGAATAAAACAGAGATCTTGCTCTTAGGAAGCTTCTGGGCTAGACTGGAGGACCTTGAAGGAAGATGAAAAAGAAACAAAAATCCTAAAAATCTATACTACGGATAAGTTACAATACCACAGTTCAGAACAGCACCGCTCCCCTCCCCGCCCCTGACACTTCCCACACCTTTCTGGTGTTCCCAGTCCTCGTGTAAACCTGATCCCTGGTCGCATACCCCTGGTTCATTCATTCTCCACGTTTGATGACATAGGCAAGCCCCTGAGAATGAATGAACCAGAGGTATGATAGGCCTTAAACAAAGCCAAGATGAGCCACGTTTGTCGCTGAGAGAATCAACAGCCCCAGTGGGAAGTGTGCCGTACAGTGGGATGGGCCGAGGCAGGTTTTATAATCTGATTAACATCACCTGTCGGCAGTTTTCTGCTCCCCTGCTCACCCTAAATCTACAAAGAAGCTCCACTCCTGGAATCCCACATAGGTAAACCCCATGACCCGGGAAAGATATTTATCGAAGAGTTGTCTCTAATGGCGCCAGAGAGTTTAGAACAATGTAGGTGTCCATCACCTGGGAGAATGGACATGTAAAGAGGGACACGTGCACTCTGCTTCTGCCTGGATCAAAAGCTGGCAAACGTTCTCTGTCCAGGGCCAAACACTATTTAGGCTTTGTCGGTCAGGAGGCCCCAGTCACAATTCCTCAGCTCTGCCGCAACAGTGAGAAAGCAGCCATGAGGGACAGGGAAATGATGGGTGTGACGGGACTCCAATCACACTCTATTTACAAAAGCAAGTGGCCAGCCAGATGTGGCTCAAGGGCTGCAGTCTGCTGACCACTGGTCTAGAACATTCTTCAACCAAGTATCTGTCCACTCTCTGTTCAAATGTATCTCCTGAGAAAACTTTTCTTGGCCACACTCTTTTTTTTTTTTTAAGGCAGAGTCTCACTCTGTTGCCCAGGCTGGAGTGCAGTGGTGCGTTCATGGTACAGCCTCAGCCTCCCCGGGCTCAGATGATCCTCCCACCTCAGCCTCCCAAATAGCTGAGACTATAGGCATGCACCACCATGCCTGGCTAATTTTTGTATTTTTTGCAAAGAAAGGGTTTCACCATATTTGCAAGTTAGTCTTTAACTCTCAAGCTCAAGCGATTTACCCTCTTTGCCTCCCAAAGTGCTGGGATTACAGGTGTGAGCCACCGTGCCCAGCCTGCCCACACTCTCAACAGCACCCTCCGTCACTCTTTACCTCTCACCCTCTCTTTTATTCCACAGCATTTATCACTTCCAGATCGATTTGTCTCTCAGCTTAGAGCTTGTCTTTACTCTAGCAAGGGAGGGCAAAGGTTTTCTTCTGTCTTGTTCAACACTAGTGCCCAGCACTTAGTACATGCTCAGTGAATATCTGTTGGGTGAATAGACAAGCAGCTGCCACATTCATCAGTACATGTCACCCAACAATATATGTGCCTCATCTTTCAGGGCTAGAGACGTCCTGGAAAGGTCAGCCAGGTTGCCAGACCACCTCCCTGCCCTAAGGGAGGCTGTGTGCAAAACCACCCCACACATCTTAATCTTCCTTCCTTTCTCTCTCTTTCTTCCTTTCTTTTGCTTTCTTTCTTTCTCCTTCCTTTCTCTCTCTCTCTCTCTCTCCCCTCCTTTCTCTTCCTTTCTCCCCCTGCCTCTCTCTCTCTCTCCCCAGAAAAACAGGGCAGCAAGATGCATGTTGGTACCAAGTCCCAGGTCATCACTCTGCGCTGCCATTGAGACAACTCCAGAAGCCAACAGCATTTTCTTTTAGAATCTGCCAATCCCTTCAGAACATTCCACAGAGGACTTTAAAAGAGTATTAAAAGAGAGAGAGAGGAGTAAAAAAAAAAAGTGACTCCTGACAGTCCACCCTGCATCCACCAAAAGCCAGTCCCACTTCTCTCCAGGAGACTGATAAAAGAATTGTGTCTTTTTAGCAGATAATAATATTCCCCTCTCTTCTTCTAGCGATTGTGGGTTTTTCCTCCCTAAATTCCAAAACCACTCTTTCAGTGCTGACATGGTAAAATCTGCCTTCCTAAAAAACCTCAGGGCTTTTCAAGCAGCCAAAAACCTCAACCACTGCATAGCCCACAAGATTTTGCAGAACAGATTATAATCTCCAGCCTCCCTCTCTTCCTTGTGAATCACAAACCAGCTAAACTCCAGTGATAGGTTATGGAGCTACTGCTCTGAACCCTCCATGGGTAGAGGGGGACCAGACAGGATGTCTGGCTGCAGAAAGAAAATCATCACACCTAATCCATGAAGGAACCAAACTGCAGCTTTTCTCTAAAGCACAAGCTGATGGAACTTTGATGTATGCTGTTCCCCTACCCCTAGGCCACTCATTTTTTAAAACCTGCTTGCTCTTGTGGACATGATCTATAGCAGGGGTCTCTAACCCCCCAGGCCATGGACCCAGCACTGCTCCTTGGCCTGTTAAGAACCGGGCTGCACAGCAGGAGGAGAGTGATGGGTGAGTGAGCAAAGTTTCATCTGTATTTCCAGCCGCTCCCCACTGCTCACATTACCATCTGAGCTCTGCCTCCTGTCAGATCAGTGACAGCACCAGATTCTCAAAGGAGTACAAACCCCACTGTGAATTGCACATGAAAGGGATCCAGGTTGGATGCTCCCTATGAGAATCTAATGCCTGATGATCTGTCACTGTCACCCATCACCCCCAGATGGGATGGTCTAATTGCAGGAAAACAAGCTCAGGAATCCCAATGATTCTACGTTAGGGTGAACTGTATAATTATTTCATATTACAATGTCATAATAATAGAAATAAAATGCACAATAAGTGTAATGTGCTTGAGTCATCTGGAAACTATCCCCACCCCACCCCACCACATGCATTTAAAAGTTATCTTCCAGAAAGCCGGCCCCTCATGCCAAAAAGGTTGAGGATTGCCACTTTGTGGAGCGCAGGTAGCCTCAAAGTCCCTCACCTCTCAGTGTCCCTGGAAGACTTTTCGGCTACACTTTCTGTCCAACCGGTTCTGCCTTTTATTTTTGTTTCAGGGAGGATTATTGCCATGGCAATGTCCAGGTGACAGAGGCAGGAGGGGGAAGAAACCCACCTGTATTCAACCCTTAATCCCCTAAAGCCTGTCAGAAAGCAGCAGCCTTGGAAAATAAGAAGCCTGGCCAGTGTTTCCTGTCAATCACAAGACAGAACCAACCAGAAAACAGCTCTCCATGAAGAAACCTTAGTCAGTAAAGTGTCCCTCAAGGCTCTGCCAATCTCCCCGCACAGGAGATTTGCCTGACACACATTTGCATTTTCAGAAAGAGCAGAGCAGAAAGGAAACAGAAAGGGAAGTCTGTGGTGGGGAATAAGGAAAATGGTTTTCCTTTTTCAGGAAGCTCCCCAGGACCAAAGGATCAGCTGGGCACATGCGCCTCCTATCTGGGCAGGACTAGCCATTTCTGTTTGCTGTGCCCACAGTGTGGCCATCCTATCAGCACCTCTGCCCAAGGGTGGGTAGAGCAAACACAACAAAATTCAGTTCCTGGATATTAGCTTAGTGCCCAGTCCACAAACCTCCTCTGCTTCTGAGGAAGTGGGAGGCTCTTAAAGCTATGAGCATGCACACAGACACATACATACACACACACACACACACACACACACACACACACACATACACACATACACACACATACACATACACACACACATACACACACACACCAGGAGGAAATGAGGAATTCACTGGCAATTTTTGCCATCTATGCTAGGAGGAACATCCCAGATACCCACGGGGACTATCAACAAGTATCCACCCCAAAAAGTAGATTCAATAAAACGATAAGCTTACAAATATGAACTTGTAACTGTGGTTTATTATTCTTAGAGAAGTCTGTTTTATTTCATTTTAAAAAATTTTTTTGAGACAAGGTTTTCCTGTTTCCCAGGCTGGAGTGCAATGGTGCAATCACGGCTCATGGCAGCCTCGACCTTCGTGGCTCAAGCGATCTTCCTGTTTCAGCCTCCCAAGTAGCTGGGACCACAGGTGTAAGCCACCACATCTAGCTAATTTTCAAATTTGTTGTAGAGATGAGGTCTCACTACATTGCCCAGGCTGGTCTTGAACTCCTGGGCTCAAGTGATCCTCCCACCTCGGCCTCCCAAAGTGCTGGGATTATAGGTGTGAACCACCACACTCAGCCTGTTTTAAATAAGTGTTATACACTAGCTGTTTGCTAGAAAACATCTATCCAGCAAACATCATGGATCAACGAGCTTCCCCAATTAAATCATGTCCCCAATTCATACGTGATCCACTGACCCTCATCTAAACCTGTTCTCAGCTCCCTGTGTTTTCATTTCATTGTTAAGGAGAATACTCTAGATTCTTCCTTTTCTTGGCTCAGTTATCCGAAGAGATACAGTATTTTAAAGGTTTTCATGTCCTTGCCTGGCTTGTCAAGGAAGTAAGGGACAGGCCAAGGGCTTCCCAGGTGAGGAAAAATGATGGTTTTATAAAGCCATGGCTGGTAAGAGCAAAGGGAAAGCCTGTTTCACTCGTATCTGGTCATTTGGTTTGCCGTGTGCCTATTGGGTTTATAAAACAAAATGCAGCCATGAGAGGCTGTGAGTGAGCTCTCTTCCTTCCCCTATGAACTATCCATGTAGTAAGAAGGCCTAATGCGCCCATTTAGCTGGGAAAGGTTGCCAGAGCTTTAAGGCTGATGCCTGGGAGAAAGTCAGCAGGCAGCAGAGGGCTGGCCTCGCATTTCTGAATTCAATCAGAGGTGGCCTGACCCCTCTAACCACATGATCCGAATGCACATGCCAGATGATGAGACGTCGTAGGGGAACAGGGAATGTTTCATGCAAATCATGGGTTTGGAGCAGGATTTTGTGGAGGGCATATCCTTGAGAAAAATGTTGGGATGGCTACGGACTGGAGGGCCATTAGTCACAGAGCCGCTGCTTTCCCCACGAACATGCAGATGAGAGTTCTTACCACCCTGGATGCACAGATCAGCAGTTAATGAGGTCTCAGCATGGAGGAGACACATTCTTTCACACACATACACACACACATATGCACAGCTACGCACACATGTACACATACATACGAGCATGCACAAGAAGTCTCAGAGCCCCATCTCCTTTCGGCTGGGATTTTTCATCCTGAGAATCTTGGGTGTTACCACTGGGAACAAGCTCCTCTGAAGCCACACATGGTTGAAACTCCTCTCCCAGTGACGACGACGTCACGTCTCCCAGGCCCTGGCTCCCTTGGGAATGTGTACGTGGCTCCCCCTGGGGCCAAGAGCAGCTGCTCAGGGTGACTCATAAGCTGTGCTCTCAGCCCTGTCATCCACTGTGCCTCCCGTCCATTACTCAGCCTTCTCCCTGAGCTTGTTCCTACAGCCGCCCGCTTCCCAGCTCACTGCTGCTCCCAGCTTGCTGGGCACTTTGCAGGGATCGGCATTTGCTTAGGGCAGCCTCTTCTCCGTCCCTGCCTTCTCTCCTCTATTAGATCCATGGCAACACAATTTGCTCTCTGAGGAACTGGGAGTGAGAGCAGAGATCGGGGTGACAGGGACGGAGAGATAAAGGCAAGAAAAGAATGTTCCCTCCACTGAAAAACAGCCAGTTCAACTCCAGGGTCACCTCTTTGAAATCGTCAGTGAGTAATCTCCTTGAAGACAGCCCCCAGGCACTGCTGCTTCTAGGATCTGGGGTTTTGGACACTGAAGGGACCTGACTGCCTGAAATCCTTTCTAGAACACAGTGGAATGAGGCAGAGTATAAACAGACACATACACACGACAGGTGAAATAAGACTTGAGCTCCCTGAGCAATGCTCTGTTTCTTCAAGTGGCCTCCACTTGTGCAAAAGCAGAAGGATGAGGAGGGTGGACGTGTGCCATGCCTCCTCCTTCCACTCCCTACTCCACACCCTGACCCATTCAACAGCCTAGGGGGTTCCCTGTTTAAGGGAATCTTAGAACACACACCCTCTGCAAATACCTGCAGCCTGTTGAACTGAAACTTAGAGTTACTTCTGAAAAAAATGACATCATCCTCACCACAGGATTCGCAAAAAATCAGCCCCTGCTTCCTTTTTACTTACCTTATTTTAAAATACAAAGATACTTGCTCCTTCTTTTCCAACTGTTACTGGGCTCTATTCCAATCAGCATTAAGTCCAATAATTTTTGTTCTAGGTACCTACTCCCACCCTCCCTGTTTAATAATCAGTCCTCTAGAATAGGGACTGGCAAGCTTTTTTCTGTAAAGGGCCAGAGAATAAACATTTTTAACTTTGTGAGCCATGATGTCTCCATTGGAGCTATTCAATTTTGCCATTGTGGCATGAACCACCCATAGACAATATGCAAATGAACAGGCATGGCTGAGTCCCAATAAAACTTTATTTACCGATGCAGAAATGTACATTGCATGTAATTTTCACATGTCCCAAAATATTCCCTTTTTTGTTTTTAACTTTTAACGTGAAAACGATTCTTAGCTCACGAGAATCGTGAAAATAGGCAGCAGGTTGATTTTGGCCCATAGGCTGTAGTTAGCCAACCCCTGGTCTAGAATCAGATATTTAACCAGAAACCCTGAGAGAGCACTTTCTTTTGAAAAGCAATATGATAATCATGATAATAACTCCCAAGCATTGAGCACTTGTTCCATGAAAGAACTTGCCATGGAAAAATAGCTTTTCATTCTCATATTAACATATGAGATAGGTAAATATTTTCTGTTTTTTTTTTTTCTGTAAGGTAGACACTGAAACTGACGAGAAGACAATTAGCTCACCAAGTTCACTGTGGCAAGGATTGAAACCTGAAGTGCAATTCCAAACAGAGACACAGGATGCACAGGCTCCACATCCTTAAAAAACAGATTCCCGTATGTTAAGGAGGTGATGAGAAGGAGGTGTCTGGGAAGCCACGCCTTGGGATTTACATCGCTCATTCAGGAAAATCTTCTATCAAGGCTACCATGAAGGAGTAGTCTTCCTGAACCTATTCCTCCTAAACATTTCACTCAAGTGAAAGACAGCTCTGATGTACTCCAGCAACCCTTTAGAACCGGGGAGAGGGAGGGGAGTGGATGTATGTGACAAATGGTTAAGGGCCACCTTGTACTTGGGGGTCATAGAAGGAACTGTGATTAAAGGGCCAGCTGCAGGGATGTGAGCCTTGCCTCATAATTCTTGGCTCTGGCAGATGCATGGGCCCTTGTCCCCGGGAGTTCTACGCCAGGATGCCCAGAACAGGGTTCTGCCCCTATATGCTATCCCCCTCAGGAGGTCTCCACGTCCAGCAACCTTCTCCTCCAAATAGTCCCTGCCTTT
>PVKP010023965.1:0-12806 GCA_004027715.1 Plecturocebus donacophilus | reverse complement strand
GGTGGAAAGGCACGAATCCTGGATAGAAACCGACCAAAGCAAGGCAAGGCCGTCTGCTGGAGCCACCCTCCGCCCTCCAGACACACACGTTGGGGGCCGAGACAGACAGAGAGAGAGAGAGAGAGAGAGAGAGAGAAAGACCAGGCCAGGCCAGGCGGGAGGCAAGCTTCTCATTATGTAAAACTCTTGGCTCCTTCCCTTTCTTTGCATCCTGCTAGAGATTTTGTATCCGGTTTGGGAATTCCAGGAACATCTGCGATTGTCTTTTGCCCAACCACACGTGTGCAAGCTGTGGGGCTCGATCATGTTCCTACCTGCGGAGCTCTGTCATTAGCCCTGAACTGTGTGTGCTTTCTCTCCTCGGCAGCAAAACATATAAAACCCTGGCCGGCGACCACACCTGCAGGACTCCACCTACCTGCCTCCTCCCACTGAGACCAAAGGTACAGAGACCAAGTCACCTTTCCGACAGTGAGAAATCCAGGGCGAGCAGGGCTTGTCTGAACAGTCCAGGTCCTCTAACCAAACAGACGGCACATTTTTAGCACAGCGCTCTCCCCCACCTCTCCCTGTTTGTGTGGCCAGCCCAGCGAAGGCTGGGTGGAAAAGGGGAGGTGCAGTGAAGTTCAAGACTCCCAGAAGTGGTGCTGGCTTGCTTCGGTTCTATCCCAGCCAACGCTGATGACCTCTGCCCAGATCAGAAAGGAACTCTTTGGACTATGAGTCGCCAAAGTATAAGCAACATTCACCTCAAAAGCCAGCAACCACCTCTTCTGGGCACTCTGAGCCTCAATCTGCAAAATGGTATAAAAAAGAATGCCTACTTTTGCTGTCTTCTGAATAAGCAACACATAGAATGCATTCGAAGACTGAATGGCGCACAGGCGGCACTCAACCAGGGTGTTGTGACTACTCATGATCAGTCCTCACCCTCTTTGTAAAACTCTGTCCCTCCCTCCTCCTTCACCACGCTGGACACTCCTGACTTCCTTCCCCAGTCCCTGCTCCTCCCATTGGCCTCCACCTACCTTAGCACTGTAGCGCTCTCCAGGACTCCATCTCTCCTTAGCCTCCCAGCTTTCCCACTATGGACCCGGCCCATGGCTCCATCTTTTGCTGGGTTTGGACACATACCCCCAGTCCCTTGGCACAAAGACTTTGGCCATCCCTGGGTCCAGCTCCACCCTTTGCTCCTACCTGTTTTGTAGCACCGCTGACACTGTCCTGTCATTTCTTCATATGCTTATCTCCCACATGGCCGAGCAGCATGACTCCATGCATGTATTTATCCCCACAACCTGGTATTACGGGATGTGCACAGGAACCCAGTCAACACTGTTTAAATACACAAAGCACTACACCTGGCCTCTCTACCTCACTCCAAATCCCCTTCTCTAGAGGTCAAGTAGATGATTTTGCAAGCACAAGACCCAGGCAATTCCAGGAACTCACCAGAACCCCTCCTGTGTTCTCCATCTCAGCTTATTCACTGCACCCGGATCTTAGCACAGGGGAGACACTCAAGGAGTGAGTGCTAAATAATTAGGGGAAGCATGACCACTCGCCTAGCTCAGGCTTACACTGCTGACATCATCTAGGATTCTGCCCCCATGCCGTCAACTCCACCTCCCCAGTGGACCTGCTCTCATCTCTGCTTTGTCTCTGCCACTGCTGAGGCCTGGACCCTCACTGCTGTCCCTCCAGTCCACCAGCCAGCCCTCACTCACCACCATCTCTCCCTCCCTAACCTGCTGCGGGAGGACAGGGCCAGGTCAATTCCTAGCTCACAAGCTTCCCAAGCCTCCCACACTCACAGGCCAGCTATTGAAACCCTGTCCCTTCTTGGCCCCACCCACTATTTGAACCCCATCTCCTCCTTCACCCCCATGGCTCCAGTCCCACCCAGGTCCTGGGAGGCCCTGTTCAGATCCACCTCCGGCCTTCAGCCCAAAGCAAGCTTCCTCCACCTGAACTGGCCATCTCTTCTTCCCCACTACAGCTCAGCCTTAAAAGCCAGCTAGCCGGTGGGTGCAGTGGTGCACGCCTGTAATCCCAGCACTTTGGGAGGCTGAGGCAGGCAGATCACAAGGTCAAGAGATCAAGACCATCTTGGCCAACATGATGAAACCCCATCTCTGCTAAAAATACAAAAATTAGCTGGGCTTGGTGGTACATGCCTGTAGTCCCAGCTACTCGGGAGGCTGAGGCAGGAGAATCGCTTGAACCTGGGAGGTGGAGGTTGCAGTGACCCGAGATCACGCCACCGCACTCTAGCCTGGTGAAAGTGAGACTCCGTCTCAAAAAAAACAAAACCAAAAAACCAGTGAACCTTCAGGGCCTCCTCAAAACTCCTCTCTGACAGCTCTCCCTGTCTCCCCCAGACGCTCCAGCCACATTCTCACACTCAAGTTAGCGGGATCACAAGCCCAGAAGACACAAGGTGGACACCCTCCTTTGTGTTATGTTTGCCTGCCACCCCCCTGAAGATAGGGACCAGATCTTACACTTCTGGGCCTGGAAAAAACACCTTCCACAGAGCAGATGCTCGTATAATACGAGCATCTATTCACACATGAGTATATATAAGTGTGCTTTCCTTCTCCTCACATAGTCGCCACTGGAGTAAGCCCTGTGCAATTTACCAGTGACCACCTGGCAAGCCAGAGGGACCCTATTTTGCTCACATCAGGTAAGACTCATAGATCTTAGGGAGCATCTAGTTTGGTGGTTTACAGTGTATCCTCCCACGGCTTCCCCTTGGGGTCTTTCGGGATGTGTAGCAAACCGGGGCATGCCTCTCAGGACCCTCCAGTTCCCTTCAGCTGCCCCATTCAAACATCCTGCATATTCCATTTTCATGTAAAATTCTGTTGACACAAACAGATGGCTACAATTTGCCATCTCCTTGTGTCAACAAAATCTTACGTGACGATGGTTACACAGTAGGGGGCTACATTTTTTTTTTTATTAAACTATTAATGTACTCCCACCAGTTCACCTTACACAAGAGATGAGAGAGGACCAGAGAGGGAAGGCAACTTGTCCAGGGTCACACAGCTGGTAGGGGGCAGATCTCCCTTCAAACTGGCCAATGTACTTGTCCCTGCCAAATAAGGCCACATCTCTGGGAGGGGTCCTGCAGCACACAGAAGAGAAGAAGCTGCACGCACCGCTGGCTCCCCCCATTGCAACCACGGGTTCCATCACCTCCCTCATGTCCATCAATGGATAATTCATAGACCTCCTCGAAGGTAGAGAGGTCTCAAACTCAGTGGTCCTTAGGAACCAGGTAGCAAACAGAAATGAATGAAGCCAGCTGGGCCTAAGAATTAACTAGAAGGTGAGAGAATCTGTGATGAACCCAAGCAGGTGGTGCTTTGCAGCCCACAAAGTCCATAGCCAAGGGAGAACACTGACACAGTGTCCTCAAAGGGCCCACTTCTTCAATCAAAGCAGGAGATCCAAAACTTCATAGGAAATATTCACCATTTCAAAATTGGCAGCTAACTCCAACCATTTTAGCACCAGGTATCAGTACAAAATAAATACACCCATATCCAGGCCTCTGGGCTGGTGGTTTGTGAATCCTGCCCCTGAGGAATGTCTTTCTGGTTGAGAGATCAGTTAACAAGACAGGGATGCAAGGTCTGAGATCTTGAGGTTATGATGACCCTTGGGTCTGAAAGAAGCTTTCTGGCATAAGATGTAACTTTTTTCTTTTTTTTTGCGACAGAGTCTCACTCTGTCATCCAAACTGGAGTGCAATGGCATGATCCTGGCTCACTGCAACCTCCGCCTCCTGGGTTCAAGCAATTCTCCTGCCTCAGCCTCCCAAGTAGCTGGGATTACAGGCACGTGCCACCATGCCCGGCTAATGTTTTATATTTTTAGTAGAGATGGGGTTTCACCGTGTTAGCCAGGAATGGTCTCGATTCCTGACCTTGTGATCCGCCTGCCTCGGTCTCCCCAAGTGCTGGGATTATAGGTGTGAGCCACCACACCTGACCAATGTAACTTTTCTAAAACTGAGGTGATTTCAAACAATCTACCAAAATCCAGTTCTTGTATCCATAGTGCCCACGTAGCAGCTTGGGATATAGAGTGTTCTGGGGAGAACAGACAGCAGAAACAAACCAGTCATGTTTTTCTAATAAAACTCTTAAAGTCCCCTCCTTAAGTAACTCCGGTTCTGATTTTAGAGTAATAATGACGACAATAAATTAAAGAGAGGAGTCCCAGCAGTTTCCAGCCCAAAGTTGTTCTCTGATGGAACATCCTAAAATTCAGACAGACATAAGTAGGAGAAATGACCCTCGTTATCAGGGCCAGCCCATCTCCCACTTCGCTTTGCATCCCGTCCATAAAACAAGATGATTTACAGATACAGCGGGAGGGACCTCTCGCTTCCCCTCTGCAAAATTTATTTCTTTTTAATGGGCTGCCATGCCTCTCCTTTCCTTCTGATCTCTTCCTCCCCTTGTTTGCTCGCCCTCTCCTGCCTCTGCCTTCTCCTCCTCCAAGGGAGGAGTCAGCATGTCCAGGTGGCAGGATACTACTGCTAGAATAAAATGGTTTAAGAACAAAAGAAACAAGTAAAGCTGGCAGAAGGAAGGGAAGCTGCCTTCAGACTGAAGGGGTTGGATTGGCAGATGTGGGATTTCCTAGGCCCCACCTGGCCTTTTAATGGGGAAAGAAACTTATTAAAGTGAATTATCCCATCTCTGGTGAAGAAGCAGAATGCAGTGCACAGTGGCCGATGGGGGATGGGAGGATGGTTTTCCAGAAGAAAAACAAATGATTTCTGCTCCTTGCGCACAGCTTTGGGACTAATGGGGACCAGGATCTATAATCAGACACCACTGCCGTCACCCCACATGCTTACCCTTTCTTGCTCCCACCTCATCCTTATCTTCTCCAATAAGTGATCACCCTGAGCCCTGGAGGCACGGGGTTAGAAAGTGAGAGAAGGCCTTGAAAGTTACCTGCCTGTTGATGAAGATGCCCGCCTTGGACTATTAGAAGGTCCCCTCTGGAAGATAGTAAAAAAAAAAACCCTCAGAGCAAATAACAAAAAACACTTGTTTGACATATGAAAAAAATGCCCAACATCACTAATGATCATGAAAATGCAAATCAAACCACAATGTGATACCTTACTCCTACAAGAATGGCCATAATCAAAAAATCAAATAATAATAAATGCTAGCATGGATGCAGTGAACAGGGAACACTTCTACACTGCTGGTGGGAATGTAAGCTAGTACAACCACGATGGAAAACAGTGTGGAGAGTCCTTAAAGAACCAAAAGTAGATCTACCATTTGACCCCCACAATCTCACTTCTGCATATCTATTCACAGGAAAAGAAGTCAACATACGAAAAAGATACATGCACATGTATGTTTGTAGCAGCACAATTTGCAATTGCAAAAGCATGGAAACAACCCAAATGCCTATCAGTCAACGTGTGGATAAAGAAACTTGCCATATATATATATATATATATATATATATATATATATATATGATGGAATACTACTCGGCCATAAAAAGAAATGAATTAATGACATTCACAGCAACCTGGATAAGACTGGAGACCATTATTCAAGGTGAAGTAACTCAGGAATGGAAAACCAAGCATCGTATGTTCTCACTCATAGTGGGAGCTAAGCTATGAGGATACAAAGGCATAAGAATGACACAGTGGACTTTGGGGACTCAGGGGTAAAGAGTGGGAAGGGAGTGAGGGATAAAAGACTACAAGTTGGGTGCAGTGTATACTGCTCAGGTGGTGGGTGCACCAAAATCTCACAGATCGCCACTAAAGAATTCACTTATGTAACCAAACACTTGTTCCCCAATAACCTGTGGAAATAAAAATGCTAAAACTAAAACACTTCTTTGTCATACTTCACAAAGCTCCTTCATTGCCATGAGCCCACATCCTTTTCACAACCTCTTCTAGGTCAGCATGACTTCACTTTATGAATGAAGGACTAGGACCCAGAGAGGCCCATGGCTTGGGCCAGGTCACACAGCTCTTAAGTGACAGGTCTTCTTGCTCTAAGTCTAGAATTATTCCTACTTAACGACACCTACCTAAGTTGCTTGGGGTCAGGAGACCAGGTAAAGAGAGGAGGGGGAAGAAAGTATAAAAGAGAAAAATGCAATATCCATGGTTAAAATAAAAGATGCAAAGGTCAAATGGAATTTTTGAAAGTCCTTCTCAAACAACACTGAGACAGAAACAGCCAAGCATGTATCCTGCTAAGTCACATTTTTCTTTTCAACAACAAGAAAGACTATTTTCCCCTCAGAATCCCAAAATTATGTTCTCTCTTCCCTTCAGGCCTCAAATGCCTTTTAAGCTTTACAACAACTCTACAAGGAGGAGAGGGCTGGGGCGGAAGACTGTCAGGCGTGACGGACTCCAGATCACCCAGAACTTCATCAGAGACCCCTCTACACAAACTCCCCAGTGGCCAAGTAACCCAGATGGCTCCTCTGGGACTTTTCTCTGAGTGAGATAAGTAAAGTCAAGATTGTGCAGTGGTCTTCAGGTTCCAGACCCCCAGATGCTCAGAAAGAAGGGTCTCTGTGGACAGGGTCTGTGTGTCACCCCATGTGGACTCAGGACACACAGCCCCACTGCCAGACAGATGCCCAGGGCCATTTAACTAAGTTGGCTGGATGTGAAATGAGGATTTCTGAAGAGTATAGCCTGGTGTGAGCTGTGAGAATCTCAGAGTACCCTCGAGAGCCTGTATGAAGATGGAATTGAGACCAGGTGGCCTGGCAAAAAGGCTCCACCCACCCTGAGTAAACTTCAAGGCCAACCCACACCTTAGACCTGGTAGACCAGCAGGCTGGTCTCTTTTTTTTTTTCTTTTTTTCTATTTCTCCATGGGAACTTCCATGCAAATGTGCTGACTGGCTCTGACTCTACTAAGAGCAATGGGAAATTCCAGATTTTCACTTTTGCCTCTTGAAGTTGCAAGGCAACTAGCTTGCAACATCAGGAAAGGCTGTTTCATTAGACTAGCCTCAGAGATACAAGCACTGGGTCCTAAACTGGACTTTAACTCGAGCTTTGCTCATATAGAGGGGAAAGCTTTGGAGAGCACAAAATGAGACCCTACCTAGAGAAGCACACCCCCTCCCTTAAAAGACGCAAGTTGAGACATTTAGCTTGGGAGCTCCCAGCTCCCGTTCCCTCCCTCCTGGGTTGTTCCACCCTCAGGTACTCAGCCAGGATCCAGGCCTCAGCCTCAGCTGGCTGCCCACCAGGCACTGGAAGGTGTTACCTGATCATCAAGGCAGTCATTTAACCATCTATCTGTCTAAGTGTATACAACTTCTCCCAGGGACCTCTGCAGCCTAAGAGAAGGTTTTTTTTGAGAAAAAAAATCTTGCAGATTCAAAGGAAAGACGCTCTGACACAGGGTTTCCCCATCTTGGCACGACTGACATTTTAGGGTGGGTCATTCTTTGTTGAGGGGGCAGGCCCTGTGCACTGTAGGATGGTTGGCAGCATCCCTGGCCTCTACCTACTAGATGCCCAGAGCACCCCTCTCCCCGCAAAGCTGGCACAACCAAAAACATTTCCAGACATTGCCAAACGTTCTCTGCAGGTGAAATCACCCCTGGTTGAGACCACTGATCTAATGGCAGAAGTCGGTGCAGAGCTGAGAGTGGAAGGAGCCATTTCTGAAGCCCCATCAGATACCACTCGGGTAGCTGCCTGGTCAGGTTTGCCTGCAAGTCTCTGATCACAGAGCATTCTGGAAACTTCCAAGTGATGCAGCAGAGGGAACAAAATGGCCCTTCTTCCTCAGAAGCAAAGCCAAGACAAAGTCAGGTTTCCAGAGTTCGCAATCCTTGGCAGGGTAGCGGAAGGAGACAGTGGAAGGGAAAGCCGGACTCAAACGTTTCAGAGAAACTAAGGGCCACTTCCAAAGTCCTTGCCTTTCTTTTTTTAGGCAGAGTTTCGCTCTTGTTGCCCAGGCTGGAGTGCAGTGGTGTGATCTCGGCTCACTGCAACCTCCACCTCCCAGGTTAAAGCAATTCTCCTGCCTCAGCCTCCTGAGTAGCTGGGATTACAGGCATCCACCACATGCCTGGCTAATTTTTTGTATTCTTTGTTAGAGACGGGTTTTTGCTATATTGGCCAGGCTCGGCTCACTGCAACTTCCACCTCCCAGGTTCAAGTGATTCTCCTGCCTCGGCCTCCTGAGTAGCTGGGATTACAGGCATCCACCACATGACTGGCTAATTTTTTTATTCTTTGTAGAAATGGGTTTTTGCTATATTGGCCAGGCTGGTCTTGAACTCCTGACCTCAGGTGATTCACATGCTTTGGCCTCCCAAAGTGCTGGGATTACAGGCATGATCCACCACGCCCGACCAGTCCTTGCCTTTGAAAGGAGATGGATTGTCTCACTACTGGTTTCTTTTCTAGTCGTTCTTTATTCACCATGGTTAACTCCCCTACCCCCAAGGTGTCCATGGGAAAGAGAAACCTGGAAAGGCATGTGCTGGTTTGAATTTACCTGGGCAGGTGTCTGTGCAGCCCCTAAAACCATCCTGAAGTTAGAGTCCAGCTGGGACCCTGATTAAGATGCAGAGAAAACCAGAGAGGAGAGGAGAGGAGTAAGGTGGGGGGCGGGGGTGGGCCGATTAATTGAGAAAAACACAGCCATGCCGTGTTTGAATAAGATTGCCCAGAGGAATGTAGAGCCCTTTTTTGTGGGCTCATTCGTTTGAAACAAAAGCGAATAGAGAGAACTACAAAGGGGTCAGCGGGAGGGGAGAGCAGCAGCCAATGGATTCCTGTGAACAGACCCTGTGTCTGGGGACAGAGGCACTACCTTGGCAGGCACTTGTCGGGGCAGTCACGGGCATTTGCAAATGAAATCTTCTCCACACAAGTCCTTAACTTCAGTTTTCATTCCTATTCTCCAATGAGGACTTCATCTCCAAAATTTAATCACTTCAACTCTTCAGACTGGCACCATCCAGGGCAAGCCTCTGGGCAATGAGCCTTGGAAACGTGACTAGTCTAAAAGTGAGACCTGCTGTTAATGTGTAAAATAATACGCCTGATTTTCAAGATAACGTATATTTTCTCGATAATGCATATGATCTCCTTAATACTTTTTTTATATCAAGGAGCATGTTGGAATGATAAGATTGGGGATATACTGGGGTAGATATCAAATGTATTACTGAAATTGACTTCATCTGTTTCCTTTGTCCTCCTTTTTTTTTTTTGAGATGGAGTCTTGCACTGTCCAGGCTGGTGTGCAGTGGTGTGATCTTGGCTCGATGCAACCTTCGCCTCCCAGGTTCAAGTAATTCTCCTGCCTCAGCCTCCCAACTAGCTAGGATTACAGGCGCCTGCCATCACACCCAGCTAATTTTTTGTATTTTTAGTAGAGACAGGGTTTCAGTATGTTGGCCAGGCTGGTCTTGAACTCCTGACCTCATGATCTGCCCACCTCGGCCTCCCAAAGGGCCAAAATTACAAGCGTGAGCCACCGCACATGGCCTGTCTTCCTTTCAATGAGGCTACAAGAAAGTCTGAAATCACCTGCGTGGCTTGTGTTTTCTCTTGGACACACTGCTGTGGGAGGATGATTCTAGGCAGTTGTTCTCTCCCTTCTGCCCTCCCTCCTGCTCTGCATTGCAGACCCTCCTTAGATGGTCTGGATGCTTTCCATGAGTATATCCATCTTCATTCGCCAGAGACATGTTAGGTGCCTTCTGCACACAAAGTACTATGTTGACTTCTGTAGAAGACCCCAGAATAAATTAGACTATTGGATAGGAGGCCAATGCTCTGAACAGCCTGACAAAGCCCCTTAAGAAGCCAGGCTGAGACAGCCGGCCCCAGGGCTCCCACCGACAGGGAAACCGCGAAGCCTTCTCCCAGGCCTGGGCTGCCATATTGGACTGGTTCCAACTGAGCAGCCGGGGAAGGTTAGTTTTCATTTCACCTTCCCCACAGAAGTGGCTTTTCTGGTTCTGCTTATCTTCCTGGTGACACTAACCCTGCCACCTGTTGTCCTTCTACAGATCACAGCTGTCTTTTTTCCTTCTGACACAAGGATTGTATGGCTTTGAGAGAAGAGCTTGTTTCAGGAGATGGGGTGTCAGGTCCTGGCCCCCAACCCAGCACTTCACTGGCCTTCAGCTTTGGTTTGTGGCAAGACCAAAAGAGAGCAATGCAAAGTGGTTAAGAAGGGCATTCTCCCAGCGCTTTGGGAGGCCGAAGCAGGTGGATCACCTGAGGTCCAGAGCTTGAGACCAGCCTGACCAACATAGAGAAACCCTGTCTCTATTAAAAATACAAAATTAGCCAGGTGTGGTG
This sequence comes from Plecturocebus donacophilus, assembly GCA_004027715.1. Lineage (NCBI taxonomy): Eukaryota > Metazoa > Chordata > Mammalia > Primates > Pitheciidae > Plecturocebus > Plecturocebus donacophilus. Next base: position 2,437 of record PVKP010023965.1, on the reverse strand, counting down.
GCACGTGCCTGTAATCCCAGCTACTCAGGAGGCTGAGGCAGGAGAATTGCTTGAACCTGGGAGGTGGAGTTTGCAGTGAGCCATGATAATGCCACTACACTCCAGCCTGGGCAGCAAAGCAAGACTCTGTCTGTCAAGAAAAAAAAAAAGAAGAAGAAGAAAGGCATTCATTGGCAGGTGCAGTGGCTCATGCCTGTAATCCCAACACTTTGGGAGGCAGAGGCAGGCAGAGTGCTTGAGCTCAGGAGTTCGAGACCAGACTGGGACACATAGTGAAACCTCCTCTCTACCAAAAATACAAAAATTTGCCAGGTGTGGTGGCATGTGCCCATAGTCCCAGCTACTTGGGAGGCTGAGATGGAAGGATGGCTTGACCCTGGGAGGCAGAGGTTGCAGTGAGTCGAGATGGCATCATTGTACTCTAGCCTGGGTGACAGAACAACACTCTGTTTCAAGAAAAATAAATAAAAAGATAAAGAAGGGCATTCATCGTCCCAACCCACTGCATGGACTTTGAAGCATATTTTTCATCCAAAATGTCCAGGTTAAATGTATCAGTGGTCACTATGATCCAGAAGAGGGGTTCTCAGCGAAGCAATTTTGACCCTCCCCCAAGGGGCATTTGGAAGCATCTGGAGACATTTTTGGTTGTCACAATGTGGAGTGGGCATGCTACTGGTATCAAGTGAGTAGAGACCAGGGGTGCTGCTACACATCCTATAACACACAGGACGGCCCCCCACCAAAGAGAATTATCCAGTGCAAAATGTCCATAGTGCCAAGGCTGAGAGACTCCGATCTAGAATACAGAGGAGAACAGTATCCTCACAACTCCCCCCCCACCACCAAGCCAGAGCTTGCTCTAATCTCTGGCATCAGGAATATCCATCCTCCTTCAACACTACCTTCCAACACACCTGGGAGTAGATCCAGGAAAACCTGAAGGATCAGGACAAGAAGAACAACTGGGAGAAGAAAAACAGCACAAACATGATTAAATCAATTAGTCCCGCTAATTACCAAGTGTCTAACTTAGCACCTGGAGCAACAGCTGGGGTTGCACAGAATTGAGCAAACATCATCCCCAACTCAGGCAGACTTTGGGCGTATTGACTTGCTCCTCCCTGCCTTCTTCTGGCAAAAGACTTTGAGTGAGAAAAGACTAAGCAATGAAGTCTTAGAGCAGAATGACCGCCCTCTGGAGGCAGGTTCAAGGCCACAGCCACATCAGGCGCACCTGCCCACCCCACCAAGGACATACCCAGAAGAGCCAGCTGCTCAGGGCAGCAACGCCTCCTTTTGAGCTGAGGTCCTGGCTTCCCAAGCTGCTGATGTCTACAAACAACCTCCATGAGGAAGTTCCGGGAGATCTCCCACCTCCATCAGTATTACTCACCCAATGCTTATGAAATATCCAAGGAAAATGAGATTGCCTCTTCTCCCCAGCCTCTGCTTGAACTCTTCTCTACCCTGTTCCTCTGAGTCTGTGTTTTCTCAATTTCTCATTTATAAAAGACCCATTATTTGTTCTGAGGTGCTCCCACAAAGACCCACAGCCCTACATCCTGATGCTATGATTTCCCTCCTGGGACATGACACTAAGGTTGCTGCTGCAAAGTCTAACCAGAAGCCCGCTGAGCTGGTAGCCTCATCCAGCCACTCAGTGGCTCCACACCACCACAATGCAGTAGCCAGACCCTGTTCCACCATGCGTCTCACAGCTGCTTCCTCCACGTCACCACTGAAATGTAGCTGTCCACAACCACGTGGCTGCAGGTAAGGTCCTCCAGGACTCCGCTCAGGGGCCACATTTAATTTTGATTTAATACCTGCTGTTGAAGTTATTCCCCCAGATTCCATATTTTTACCTGTGGCTACCAAAAGATACGTCGATGTTCTAATCCCAAGAAGCTTTGACTATCTCCTTATGGGAAAAATGGTCTTTGCAAATGAAATTACAGATCGCAAGATGAGATCATCCTGGATTACCCAGGTAGGCCCTGAATCCAATAACAGGTGTCCTTTATAAAAAACTGAGAGCAGAAGACAGACACACAGAGAGAAAGGCCATGGGAAGATTGATGTGGTGTGACCACAAGTTTAGGAATGCCTGGGGCCTCCAGGGGCTGTAAGAGGTAATGGAGGATTCTTCCTTGGAGACTTTGGAGGGAGCACAGCCCTGCTGACAACCTGATTTTGGACTTCTGGTCTCCAGAACTCTGAGAGAATAAACTCCTGTTGTTTTAAACCATGCAGTTGGTGGCAATTTGTTCCGGCAGCCCTAGGAAGCTAATATGCACATGTTCAATCCCACTCCTAGTCAATCACAAGCATTGCCCAGTACATAGCTTGCTTAGCATAAAAAACATGGAACTCAGTGCTTGAGTTAACCATTCATTCGTTCATTCATTCACACTTTCATTTGACATCTACTCTG